>WYDF02177902.1:0-22003 GCA_009867245.2 Adranes taylori | reverse complement strand
AGGCAATACTAGTTAATCCTATTGCGTATAGGAAGAACTAGTTTAGCCTAGGCAAAACTAGTTTGTCCTGAAATCGGGTTTGGCCGGTAACATATGCAACAATTACAACAATATAATTGGCAAATATGGCAAGTTATCTCCACGAGTTAAAAATTCTAGGAAAATGGCATCTGAATAAAAATAATGTTCAGATTGATGCTTTAGTATTAGCTCCATGCTGGACATGATGGCGTTGCTCAAGTTGACAGCATACGTAAATTCAAGGGAATCATCACACGTGCTATGACAAATTTATGTCATTTACCACAAAGTAGTATTCAACACAATGAAGAATCAAGAACTTGAATGAAGTTTAAATAATTTAATTTAGTAAAAATTTATTCATTTCCGTTTATCTTATCAAGTTTCATTACTATTTGTCAAAGCTTCAGTTAAGCATTCAGTTGGCATCAAGTTATGATTATATTTATTTTATTGTATTTAAATTTGTATATTTAAATTAATAAATTAATTAAATTAAGAAATCACTATTTTAACAGGGGAATATGTTTGGTTAATATGGAAACGACTGATTTTAAATAAATAATTGTAGAATCGAAGTTGTGTATGACCAGAAAAAATATGTATCAATCAAAATAATATGTACGGTCCACAAATTAGTTTCAATAATCAATATTAAAGGACATTTAATCTGTTACAATAACAAACTATTTGCAGTTTAAATAACTATACGTATGTCGAGCACTCGTCTCGGAGTTTTGCTCCTCTTCAGGCACGTGTGTGTGTTTACTCTTTATGCATTAATCAAACATCAAGTACTATATTAAAAAAATGTGTATTTTTTCAATGTACCGTTAGTCAATTGAACGAGCATTACGATGGGCGTTGGAAGTCCACTCGGAAACGATCGCTTATCGTATGTTACTTTATTTAAACTGCAAAGAAGATCTGAAGTTCATGTAAATTGAAAAATTTTATTCTATGTGAACAAATCTGTTATTGTAACGTAACAGATTAAATGTGTACGAAGCGATATCGCCGATGGATAGCAAATTATTTATTATATATACACTATGTATTAGATATTAACACAGTTCTGATTTGGTAAACTTCTTTAAATTATTATTTGAGGTTATACGAATATTGTAGTATAAACTTTGTTGGCTGTAAATAATATATTATGTATTTACGAAGGCAGAGTGCAATTTTGATAAAAAAATTATAGAAATATTTCCTATTTAGAAACAAACTATAAGTAGTCAAACTGAAAATTGTAAACATTGCGGGTTCATGAACCCAGTCAACCATTAGGTGCAATCATTTGTAAAATACACAAGTGCATATATAGGTACTTTTATAACATATGTAGATGGCATGTATTGACTAAGAGTAACAAATTTAGCACGTACTTGTGAATGCGTTAAATTTCATTCCTATGTTGATAAAAATCCAAAGTGTGCTTAGAGAATAGAGGAGTATATGGTTTGTTGGACATCAGAATATGGTCTCACATGTTTTTAGAGATGAATTATAATTTTGCTTCTATCATATTATTTAATTATTCCACAGTTCATATGTTATTTCTTGATTAGGCATTACGAATATACACTGGAAATCAGAGAGCCCACGGAAGATTTAGGAGATTGTGAATTCTTCTACTTCTAGAGCTAATTTGTGCCAACTTCTGAATGTAGGCCTTGTCGATAGTCCATACATTTGATAACACTTCTTGCTGACATCTTGCTGAATTAGATGTGCAGATGAGACTATTACACTCTTTGAGGCATAAAATTTGATTCCTTGATTTTCAAAAATTATTATTTTCTTCAATTATTATTATTTTTCTTCATCTCTTGCTGATTTCTTGACGAATACAGTTCACATCACTTTCTTGACGAATACAAACTTCATGCTAAAATTTGAAAATTAACACGTTTCGGAGAACGTGTTAATTTTCAACAAATCCTAAACATAAAAAATATATTGCTGTAAGATCCTGTAAATAAAATGATGTAAAGGATAGGAGCGGAAAAATAAAATTTTAAATAAAACAGTTTTTTTTTTGAGAAAATACCGAAATTTTTATTTAATCATAATGTAGACATGTGGAAGCTATACATGGAACAGCAAATCTGATAAATGTCCCACTTGGCGTTGCTGTCGCATTAGCTTGCTTTCGACAAAATTATCAATCACAGTTTAGCATAAATATAGCTGGATTTGTCATACAACGCATAATCTCCTCCTTCAAGGCTTGGGTAGTAGTGACGTTATTAACATAAACCTTGGAGTTTAAAAAACTCCAAAGAAAAAAGTCCAATCACATGCTTTAGACGGCCAATTCTGATCTAACGGGAAATTACACGACCAGGGAATATCCCGTGTAATAATGTCATTGTTTCTCGCATGACGAGATACCTGTGGCACCGTCTTGTTGAAACCATACCTATGTATTCGACACTACACTATCCATTTGAGACACGAAAAACTGGATTTTAATCTCCCGATACTATTTCCGGTGGTGATTTAAAAAAAAAATAGTCCAATGATGCCTTCAGTCCAAAATCCACACCAAATAGTGATACGTTTTTGTTGGAAAACTCACCGTCCACTTGCTGTTGTTCTATTGACGAACTCTCGTTGCTGTGCATCGTCTGTAGGCTGGAAGTGTAAGCATGAAGACCCATTTTTTTTAAATACGCTGCATGGTGTTCTTAAAATATTCATTTCTTGAGCACGATGTCGATTGGATGTTCCCGGTCCCTAGACTACATTCTGACGAAGAGCTATGATGCTTTCTGCTGAACGACTTCAATAAACATGTGTGGACCCAGACCTTTTCAATTTTTTAAGTATTCTCTTCACAGTTAAAGCAATTGGAACATTTTGTCTTCTAAAAATTGGGCCCAATTTACGAATCGTGGCAGTTAAACTTTCACCATTTTTGAAGTAATGTTTACTAACAAGAATGCGTTTTTATGTCGAATGGCGATCCACTTTTATTAATAGTGAATAGGGCCAAATTAAAATTTTATAAATAGGGCTCGTATTGGGATAGCCTATATAATAATCTCTCTTTTTTACATATTATAGTAAAGTTCGTGAAGAACAAGACCTTGCATCAGACTATATGTACGCCCTTTTTGATGATAAAAGGGGATTTTAGTAGAGAACTTAATCAAATGAAATATAAATCATTGATGTTTCCAGGATCTTATAGATTAAACAGCATCGTTTTCTTGCTGTTGTAGTGATTTGATTAGCAAATATCTTCATGTTACATTGTTGGGGGGGGGGGGGCGGGGCAGGGGTTAAAATGAATTTCAGTAGTGCACTTAATAAAACATCACATGTACACAACAAATCTACATTTTGAGCGTCCTGTAAATCAAATGACAAATTATATGTTTCTTCCTGACAAACCCGAATAATGTTATTTCAGATTCATATTAAATTTTAATAAATAGGTATCAGTTTTATGTTAACAATAAATAAATAACTAGGTCAATAAATTAGTATTTTACTGCCACCGTATAGCAAACGAAGAAATATTCAATAAGGACACAATATTTAAATTATTAGCTCACCGAAATATTTTGTTCTGTACAATATAAATTACTTGACAAATGCGTAAATAAATAATTAATTATATTTTTTCTTTATTAAAAATAGTCCACCAAATGCCTGACATTGGAATTATAAATTATATTCCACTCAATTTTAGTTGCCTCCACCAGGTTTGTAAGTAAATCAGATTTTATAATTTCGTACAATAAAAATTCACACAGAAAAAAATTCTTTGGTTTTTGAAAAAAAATTTCACAAATAATTACCCGGCGAATCCATCATATATGTCACGTCTATTAGTGGCGGAGAGGGTTCTTCCACGACGTGATATCGGGAAGAGCGGGAATGATTGAATTGAGTATGTAGCGTTCCCCGCTCTCACCTTACATGTACTAAAATCATTTATTACTTTATAAGAATGCACTATGATCTAACACTTGCTTGAGTTTATCTACTTCTCAGAAAGTTATTATGTTCTAATTATAATCCCCTAATTAGTCCAGCAGAATTTAAAATAGAACACTAGACTGTACTATTGCTAAGGTGGCCGTACAGTTCAGATTTACTCATGATAGCCGATAGTTCCTATATTTCAGACAGAAAAATGAAAGAATTGTTTAAACTTAAATCAGAATGTATTGGTCGTTTAAGAAATGCATACATGAAATTAAGTTAAATATTCGTCCATACCAATAAATATGGCCATGCAAAATAATAAAATAAAAATGTGAATCATATTCAAATGAATCACACACCGTAACAATTCCATAGAAACAATGGCATTCATGCATCAACAAACTGAATCCTCACAACAATTCCATAGAAATAATGGCATTCATACATCAACAAACGGAATCCTAACAGATTTATAAAATTAGTGTACTTACATTATCGTACCTGTCCATCACTAACTTATATCATAATTTACTCTTATATTCGAGGCACAGTAATTTTGTTTATTTCTTTAGATTTATTTTGGATTACCGACAATAAACAAACTTATTACGAAATAATTTTAATCTCTATTCGTAAAAATCATGCTTCAACAGAATTATCTACATTATTCTTTTAAATGCCGATTACTAAGTGCCGTGTTTATTTCACGCTTTCATACATAAAATATTTATTTAATTTATTCTCAGAAAATATTGATGACTAAATACTAATAGGGCTCATGCCTACTTATTTAATATCGACCCCGTTACAAAAACCGACACTCTGATTTATTCATGACTTTATTTTTATTACTTTAATCAGAATTAATTCATTTTAATCAGAATTTCACTGACTATTCGGGCATAGCCTTTTGAAATGCATCAAATCTTAATGTTTTTTCAAGTACGGTGTATGGTGTTTTTATTTGTTTTTAGTCTCACCTCTAATTAGTCTACCTGGATACCGATGTGCATATTTTCAGTCATGATTAATTCGTACCTAATTAACACGTACGTCCTTGAACACCTGTGTGTTCTCCCCCTCTAGTGGCTGACCTAAAAGCATTTTATTTAAGATTTAATTAATTGGCATAGGGGATAATCAATAACTAATATTTATTTCTGTATTTTCATCATAAAGCGGATCTATTTAGCGGTAGTTTACCCAATCATCGTCCACTTCTTTAAATCTTATTTTGTTGCATCAAAGTATCTTGAAGTATTTACATTATTTGTGAGTGCCTAATGATCAATCTGTTTAACATCAAACTAAACAGGAATTGTCTTAAATTTTATGTCTTCTTATTTTTCTTCAACAAGTTCTGGTTTTGGAATTTCATCCTTCAACCCTTTTTATCCCTGGTCTCAGTAACATAAAGGTTTTTATTGATTTAAACCAAAATTTTACACTGATTTTCAAACATAACACACACAAAGAAAAGATGATTTAAAGAACCAATCAACCGCAATTACATCAAGCATTGTTTCTTGTACCCAGTCTAAAAAGGTGAACTGGATAACAAGTATGCCCAAATCAAAGCATGCATATAGAAGATATCGTGAATTTTGAAGAAGTATTGCAATGCATCAATCCGTCTTTTAATCATAGAAACTATTTTACTCATACTTGCACTAATTTTATTTAAGACTTACAGTATTGTCTTAAATAAAATCTCGTTACCGTAATGATAAAAGTCTCTTTAAATTACGAATTAAATAAATTGAGCGGATGAGATTTGGGAACCCTATCTTAGATCAAATTGATATTACATAGAAACGCATTTACTGCTTAAAGAAATGCATGTCTTTGTCCACGTATATTAATAGCAGAGAATCATATAATTTAATTACATTCCGTAACTTACAACTTTACCTCTATACTGATATATAAACGTCTAGTTTTGTCCGTCTGTCCGTCTGGAACGCTTTTGATTTTATATATATGACTAGCATTTATGTGCGAGTGAGATAGTTAGTACTTTTGTAGTACGTACGAATGCTGCATTAAAAGAAACATGAATTAACTAGATAAGTTTTTTGTCACGTTTAGTTTATTCAATACTAGCAGTGGCGTGCATTTAAATTTTTTTATTATGTTAAAGTATATTATATAACATAATTTTCTACTTTACCCTGTGTGAACCAATAAAATCAAAAAAAACCCATAAATTTCAAGATAGACGCATATAGTTTCTTACTATTAATAAAAGAATTCAAGAATATAAATAAACGTCAAGTACGATAAATAAACGTGGGTTATGAAAAAAGTCGTTAGAAGTCAAATAACCCAACTCTTTTGGGTTACGAAAAACGCCAGTAGGAGTCAAATAACCCAACTCATTTGGGTAAATAAAATATGACCTGGTAATGGATAGTCGTTTTAACAAAGAATAAACAAATTAAATTATTATTATCGCTGGTAAATAATCTATTAGGAAATAAATAGACATGATTTCTGTTATAATAGCAATACCGTACGCTATGTGGAGTAGGGATAGATTTAGTCGCTTATCTATTTACGTTGGCTAAACGCAATAAGTACTTATTACCTCATTGAGTGATGTGTGCTTGTTTGTAATGTGTGTATGAATTTAGCTTCACTGCTAGGCATCATGGGAATGATGTATGAACACATAGGAAGAGCATGCATGGTACACTGCTGGCTTTCGCTGTGACTTGCTGTTATACACACGGTTGTGTGCATATTGCTGTTGGAACACTAAAACAAAGGGAAAACCGCAGCGCGTCATAAAATAATGAGTAGAGGACTCTATACGACCAGTACAAAAGAGTGAAATTTGATCAAAAGCTCTCATCTATAAATAGCGAAATTTTAAGCATCATATTTTAATTTTCTGATTCAAGCCAATCAAAGCGGCAGCCGACAGCAGTATTAATCAGCAGGAAGCTCCAGCACAGCCAACAGCACCATCAATAGTCCAGTGACAGTCGCCAGCATTTAAATGCCTTTGGTAAGAGATTTGATGTAGAATTCCCTGTTTCACTGTTTTGCATATACTTTCAATAGCTTTGTTTTTGTTCCTACCCCTCCATAAACCTACTTCCTGTATAATTCGAGTGTAGACTGCTAGCTAGTGTGCATTACAGTTAGGGGTAGTCACTTAGCAACATTAACATCAGTGCTTATCACGATGTTACGCGCTTGTAGTGTGTTCTAGAGTGTATACTTTTGGCTAGTGTGCATTACAATTAGTTGTAGTCACTCGAGAACCAGTAACATCCATTACGATGTTACGCCTCATAGTAGTACTATCATTTTTGTCTAATGTTCTACTAGAGTGTATACTTCTGGCTAGTGGGCATTATAGTTAGTTGTAATCACTTGACAACAGTAACATCAGTACCCATTACACTGTTATGCGTTGTAGTAAGGGTCTACTGGGTGTATACTTCTAACCAATACGCATCACGGTTAGTTATAGTTAGTCGGCAGTTATATTTATTCCCAGATTCCCGTCATACTGCTGATCATTTGTACAAGCTTTTCGCATTTTTATTGTTTTATTATTTTATCACCGTACATTTGAATTGTTTTGCATGCACCGCTTTTATTTATATAGACCGCTTGGCTGCATTGTTTTGATTATTATAATTTCGCTATTGTTTATTTAACCGCCACCATTATTAGATCAGTAATTTAATTTCATATACATCCATTGAGATTCAATTGTGCATAAATATTTTATTTCTCTGTTTATATTGTATGAAGACAAATAGACGTTATTTTGTTAAATTATTAGTACTGTTTCATTCATTAGCACTAAGTTTATTTCAGCTGCTCACAACAACGAGAACCACTGGATTACTCGCAAGACTCGAAGCGACGTAAGCTATTGAGGTCTGGATGAAAATGAAGATCGGGTTTCAGTGTGCGGTCTCAAGGGAATCTGACCTGTCACCCGAGGTTACGTATTTCCGAAGGCTATTAAATTCTGTAATTTATTATGATATTTGTTTGCGCTATCAGTGACAGTCGCTAAGACTCCCCGAGTCGGAGTCTGTCACAATACCTTGTAAAGCACTCAAAGAATCTGAATAAAAAACTACTTTCTGAACATCAGATAACGTAATGAATTCACCAGCCTTTAAGATAGCAACTGATCCCGCGCATGTACTCATCTGGCAATCCACCCGAAACTTTATATCCTAATGAAGAAATATAAACCTCAAATGAAACGGACGTAGGATGTGGGATCACTGAACCATCCGTATACACCCCCAAGAAATTAGGATAATATTATAATTTAAAATCCTGAAAGAGCTGATATACACTAAATTTATAATCACATGTTGGTTTAAAAATATCAAATCCTTGTTTAATATAAAAATTCCTCGATACATAGGTAATAACAAAAAATAACCCCTTTTATAGGAATCAAATACCAATAACAATTTAATAAAGGAGAAATACTCAATTGAAGCAACTTATTAATTTGACATAGAATAGGAAAGTTCAACCGCATTAAAGAGCACATATATTTATTGCCTAAATAATCTTTAAAACCTTAAATTATAAAATCCTTAAAAGAACCGTGTCATAATGAGCCGTGACATAATGGATAAAGTGACGGGTGGCTTTTTGGTTCTTTAAATTAATTTGACGGTATGTTCGACAAAGTTACAAATATGGTGTGTAGTGAACTTAATAGATCTTGAAATTCTCTACCTTTTTATTTGAAAAAAAAAACAACAGGTGCGTAGTTACTGGCCAAGGTGTATAAGTGAGCTCTTTGAAATTTTGAATTGCAATGAAATTCAATTGTGGCTCATTTGGAGGCAAAACTTAAAACAAATGAGAAATCTACTACGGAAGTCTTATACTTTCCGAGAAAAATGTGAAAAATATCTTCTTCATAATATCAATACCCTCCTTTCCTTTCCTAAGGTAACCCTTCAGTTTTCCCCCATTGGCTTCTGCTCCTCACTCCATTTCCTCACTCCATTTCCCTCACATTTCTTTATCCAATGGCTCAAATGCTCCTCTTTTTTTATATATTCTACAAAATCTTGATTCATCACTCCTCCAGTATTTATTTCTCCCTTGTTCACTCCCACATCTAAACCTAATAATAGTTCTTTTATCCCCATACTTATCCCTGGCGCTAAGTATCCTACAGTACCCTCTTCATACATAAGCTACCTATACCTTTCATTATATTTACACTCATTAATTTTACCATATGTCCCTTGTTTCTCCACATCACGCATCCTTTCAATGACTTCCTCCACAACATCCCCTCCTCAATTTATCTTCTCATACCATCTATTCGTCGAGCATCCAATCCTCTCATTCACTTTCTTTCTACTCTCAATCCATTCTATTTACACTCCCATCCACCTCTTATTTTAACATCTCCTCGATATATACTTCTCTCCCCAACTTTCTCCCTTCATCCTTTCACACTTTTTCTTCAAACTTTTACATTCTTTTTACTCGTCTTATTCAGCACTTATATCTTCCTACTTCCTGCATCACTATCTCATGTTCTGTGTTCCAATCCCAGCATCCTTCTCATACTTCCAACTAGCAATCTTTCCATTCTCTCTTTTTCTTCAACCACAGTTCCATGCTCACACCTCAGTTCCATACATAAATATACTTTCCAGACACACTTCTCTTATCTTTAGTCTCATTTGAACTGAAACCCTAAATTTCCTCTCTCATATCATCCTCATTCTCGCTGTTGCATCCTTTGCCTTATTTATTACCATCTCCACGTATTCCTTACATGCCCCATTCTGAGTCAATACAAAATCTAAATTCTTGACTCTGTCCCCTTTCCCCCTATCTCAAACACATCTTTACGACAATCCCTCCTTCCCTTCATACACACCATAATTTTTTATTTATCCACATTCATTTCCAATCCCCTTCTGTCCATATATCCTTTCACTCTCTCAATCATTCAGCAAGGTTCGTCTATTGTACCTTTTTCTCGACTCGATGAAAGCGTACAAATCCATACGTTAGACCTTTAGATAGTGCTTCAGTACGGCTGTGGTATAGGCTATGCTTCGTTCTTTTGAAATAATAATGAAAGGATGAAAATGGGATAAAACTGGAGAAACCACTTTTTCCATGGTTTTAATTGACAATTTTTTTTTACTATACCGAAAGTTGTGGAATTGAATTGCGGCACATTATTAACATTATTAATATTATTAATATTGGACATTATTCATATTGCAGTACACCTAGGAATTTATGTGAATCCACAGCAGGAATAACCTCCTTATTATATATGAACAATGGGAGAAATACGGGTTTTAGAAAAAGTAAGTAAAGAACTTTTATTCAATGAAAGCGTAAAACCCAAATCTTCCAAATATTCTTCTAAAATATCAAAGCTAGCCTGTAATTTAAAGGCAGCAATTAAAATAATCGAGCGATGGATGGTTTGGAATCAACTCCAGTTAGCACCTCAGAAAACTGAGGCTATATGGCTAACTGGACGAAGAAGAGTTTCCAACCAAAACATTACAGTACTCGGGCATCCTGTGTCTTTCAGCAAAGAGGTCAAGCATAAGTGGAGCTGCGACTAGTAAGCGTAGACTTTTATATAGTGTAGTGGAGTTTGCTGCTCAGTATGCTGCGCCAGTATGGACAAGCGCTCTGGAAACTGCCAGATCTACTGGACTCCTAGAAAAGCTCAATGCACTGGACTGCTAGCAGTAACCTGCGTTTACAGGACGGTATCTTTTGACGCACTCTGTGGTATTGTGGTAGTAGCGCCAATAAAATTGTTAGCTCTAGACGGAGCAAATGCATATCTGTGTGGTACAACCTCCAAAGCAGAACGACTGGGTGAGTTCTTCGAAGGGCAGATACTCAACGTCCAAGCGTGGTATGAGGCCAAACGCTGTAACTACTATCTCACGCAAGTGCTAATGGGACATGGTAGTTTTGGAGACTATCTCTTTCGCATAGGCCGAAGAGTATCAGATTGCTGCGAGTACTGCAGCTGTGGATACAATGTCTAGGTACTGACTTCTCTCCGGACGTTATCGGCAATGAGATTGCTCAAAGCGAAGAAATTTTGGATGCCTTTTCTAAATTGGCGACAGATAGCGACTCGAGAGCGAGAGTGGCTAACAGGTAAAATTTCTCTTTGATAAAGTGAAAGCGTCATGTGCGGTCGTTAAAACAGGTAGGGCAATAACATCTGGCCATTCTGATTGTGTTAATGTGTACAAACGGGTCTCGACAGAATGTGTTGGCCCCGAGAGGTTTTAGTGGGTAGCAATCGTTATACATGGATATTTCCATGGGTTATGATTGAACCCCACATAACCGGAGTCTGACCAGCTGTGGTACTGAATCGGCGACTTTCCTCTCGGTAAACAAAAAAAAGCATGTAATTTACATTGCGCAAAAGAAATATCTTTGCTTGAACAATATAAGCAAATCTTATCAGCAATAATTGGACTTTAATTGGATTTTTTATCAAACTACTTCATTTAAAAGAATATATATTATAAAGAATTGCACTAATAACATAACCTTGAGAACGGCCCAAATAACTGGTTCTAGTATCTGTATTGTCTCTTAAAGAAGAGATTTTTTTACTTAAATGTATGATATAAAATCATATATACATTTAAGTAATTTAGTCAGGAATTGTAACTCAAGGAAAATTCAAGGAAAATGATTCTGACGAATTCATTGAAAAAAATTCCATTATACTGCTTAAAATTGGAAATCAAACTTTGACAACTTACCAAGAAAAACATCTTGATACTTTGCTTGATTTATATTCAGATGCTGAGAAAACTGAAGTTGAAAATAATAATTTTGACCATCTTATAGAAAAAAATGCCATAAAAATTCCATATAACCGCCCTTAATATAATTTGAGCCTTTTTAAACATCAGAGAAACAGATGACAGTTCACTATCATATTTAAAACGTTACATTACAAATGAAATATTTACTTTGATGGCAGAATGCATAAATATTTATGCTTTGCAAAGCAACAAAGCAAATTCTAAGTTTACAGATACGGATTAAATGAAAACATTATTTGGTCTTCACAAAGCAATTGGTTATTTAAAATTTTGCTCGCGTAAGAATGTTTTGGAAGAGTGAGCTAGACACTTATCTATTTACAAATATTATGCGGCGGGATCAATCTTTGAAACAATTCCAAAACGATGTTTAGAACTAAACATGGAGGAATATCTCAGCAATGATGAGAAAATTGTGCCTTTTAGAGGTAATTTAAGCATAAGACAATACATCAAAGGCAAGCCAAGTCCATGGGGGATAAAAATATTCCTTTTGTGTTGTCAAAGTGGATGTACTTATGACTCCATGATATACCAAAGAGCAAAAACAGAACTAAATAAAGAATATTTCAAAAAGTTTGGACTCATAGCAGCAGTAGTTTTGCAATTATCAAAACAAATTGAAAGAAAAGGTCATAACATAAATGATATTATATACCATCTGTTGCATGTTGTGAAAGCAGATCCTTGCGCCAGGTATAATTTGTATAAATTGATTTGGTAAGAATAATATAATCACAGAAAATAATGCATTGAAGAAATGAAGAGGATTTTCAGAGGATATTGTAAGTAAAGATAACATTTCTTTAGTGAAATGGATAGGGATTTCCAGAGGAAATTGTAAGTGAAGATAACATTTCTCTAGTGAAATGAGTGGATAATAAATCCGTTGTTCTTGCATCCAAGTTTGTAAGAATTGGCAAAGATGGAATAAGAAAAATTACAAATTTGTCAAAGTCAAACGTCTAGAAATTGTAGCATTATATAACAAGATGGTGTTGATCTTTTGAATCAAATGATTGTGTTATATGGAATTTATATGAAATCTAGAAAATGAACGCTTTGCCCAATAATGCATTCAGTGACAGTGAATTTGGGATTGGCAAACAGTTGGTTTGAATATCGCAAAGAACAAAATAATGTGCGGCCAAATAAATAGCTAGATTTTCTCGACTTCAATTTGTTTGTTGCAGAACCATTGATCAAAGGAGATAAAGTTGTTCAAAGAAAAAAAAAAAAAAGGTAGACCATCGTCATCAAGCGAAAATATCAACTTATTTAAATGCAAAAATATTTTTTTATCGATGATATTTAATTCAGATCTGAAGGAATTAAACATCACTATGCAAACAAGTTAAACTATCCAAAGCTGTTTGACCTATCCTAAAACTAAAGGGAACATTAGATAATTAACTATTTTTTCTAACCAACAATCCAACCTGTTTTTAAGTGTATGCTCAAACACTTTTCTAACATATGACGATAAAACTCTTGAATGATAGCTATCCGCCTTCAAAGGACCTTTACATGTTTGAGCAAGAAACAAATTTCAAAGTTATACCAAGAACGCAGTAAAGTATTTTATTATAAAAGTTCTAAACGATGCACAAGATTCTGTAGCAAATCTTATCCAGACCTACATCTGAATCTGTGACATACGTGTTCGTCCAACAATTGAAAGTTTGTTCAAAATAAATGGTTAGTAAGATCATTGAGCTCATGTTAACTATAAATCAAGAGAGACGGTATAGTATAGGAGATGGTATAGTCCTAGGAGAAGAATGAAAATGGCCCTTAAATTTTCTAACAAATTTCCATACCTCACTAATAGCAATTTCACGATTAATATCTCCAAAAAACCTTTTGAAAGATTCTTTCTACATAATAATCTTGTTTCTGCTTTACTTTTTCATCATTACATAATTTTCTATGAAATTTATAGACAATATGACGCTTATCAGCTGGTTTATATCAAGGTAGAATTAAACATTTTTTTCTAATTTACTTCTTATCTGGGGATTAAAATACTGGTACGCTCTAGTTGACTGGAACACTAAAACCACTTTCTTTTAAGATTTGTTCAACGCATTGAACAGAGTTATCTTTGGAGACTGCAGATTTACCAAACCTACTGCTTCCAACCCTACAGCCACAATAGGATGCCTATTCCGCGAACGCACTTATAACTGCACAAGTATTGGACCATCGTAGTGACCAACTACCTATGCAGCTCAGAGGCAATCTCGAGAATTGGCATAAATTAGAATTGCGTTAATGACGCTATTTACAGAACTCCACAGCATCGATGTCCAACATAACCATATACCCTCGCATCAACGATGGGAAGACGATGATTACTATTAACAATTAAACTACCCAAAATCGTGCCAGTCATATGAAGCGGAGAAAGAGATCAAGTGTTGATTCACGACACAGGAATCATAGAGATAAATTATGGATGCAGATCCAAACAAGTACATAGATCATTTGTTCACTGCAACAAGTCAAAATTCCCATCATCAACAGCTTAGAGATTCAATTAAGCAAAACTTCTCTTCATCAAGTTGGGAACAGCCAAGAAGTGACAGGTAAAAACCTGTAGCTGATAAAACCAGGGAAGAAGAACTGAAACAGTAGTTCCAGAAATGACTTCTTTAAACAATTAAGAAATAATTCTAATGCAAGCAAAACAGTAAAATGTTGTTATAGCTTGTGTTATTATACTAACATGTTGTTATTACACTAAAATGTTGTTATAGCTTGTGATGTAATTAGAGTGCGCGCATATTAAATTACTTGTGTGTATGTATTATTATCAAAACAAATATCACATTGCGTTACATTATTTAATTTTATTAAATTGGTTCATACTAAAATGCATCATCAAATATGATACTTTTAATACAATTGAATACGATTAAATTGATACTTTAAATTAGAACGTCATTGCTGGCAGTTTAATTTATTAACAGCCGCGATTTCTAGACTTAATTAATCCACAATTGCCAAGTAGACTTAATTAATCCACATTCAGTATGGCAACTTAAACTTTTACCATCATCGAGACAAGCAAGAAGTAGTAGCACATAAGGTCACTTGTTCAGGATTCTTTCTAAAGTTTTTACAAGAATACCTTTAACTATGTAAAAGTCTATGTGAAAATTTTGACTATGTTAAACTATTTTCTTTTTACTATTCGAAATGACTGAATAGTCGTTACACAAAACTACATGATACGTCTATGCTAATAAATCTCATAACGATACCTATTGATCTACTGCGCATGTCCCACCGCTCGCCATCTTCTATCTGCTCTGCTATTACATATTATTGTGACTTGTTTGGCAAAGAATATGTTCAGACCAAAATTAATCCCCAGAATTTCTTTTGTTACTTCTTTTTGGGATTACAATAAATGTGAGTGAGGCATATAACAAAAATTAACCAGGTTGACAGTATCATTGGCTCGCCGGGTGTATATGATGTTTAGAGAGAAGATAAAGAAATTAAGTCCATGTTACCTTTCTTCCTATCAGATAATAGTTTGAAAATGAAAAATACGATGAAACATACAATGTTGCAGCGTTTGATGGATACATATACGTTTTATGAAAGCTATTTTGCATTATATACGATAGCAACACTGTTTATCATGATTGTTTTAGCACAGACGGCGATTTATGTATTTTTATAACAACTCAAATATGAGCTGTTTGTTTTACGATCATAATATTAAATCTAAGTGACTGTTAATTTTTAGAATAACTCAAATTTATTGGTACATAAAATAAATGCTAACTTTATGTGATGCTTGACAACTTGAATGAGTTGTCGTTTAAGATGAAAGCTTTTAGATGTGAATATCTACAAAAAGACTGTCATCCTAAGAATAGAACTGAAAGTAAAATAGAATTTGAAAGCTTCCCTCTCAGATGTATCATACTAATGTAGATGTTTTATTTTTAACATCTTAGAGTTTAGTATTCGAAGTTTCCTTCAGATAAAATCAGATTTTGTAATATGTCTGTAATACGTATTATTCTTTGAGTTTATTGTATCAAAAATAAGTTTCATCGTAGAAATATTTTGAGATCTTTATTTACAGGATGACACCAAGAATATCTTGAATATTCAAGATAATAGTTTATACGAATCTTTGAGAATAAACATTTTTACTAGGATTTGTTAGGTTAAATTGAGGAGAGTGAGAATAGTGAAGCAGATTGGAAAGATTACAATAGTGCTAGGGAGAAGAGTTCGAAACGGAGGAGAACGAGGTAAAACAGAGGACGAAGAGAAAAGAGGAGGAGGGGTTAAGAGCTACTAATACTGAAAGTGAAGTATGAAGATATAGAAAGGGGAATGGTAAGGGGAAAAATAATGAGGTGTGATGTAAGTCTAAGTGACTGGGAGAAGTATAGGAAGGAAGAGTACATAGAAGAAAATTGGGGAGAGAGTATATAATGGAAGAGGAAAGGGGGATCGGGAGGAGAGTGTGGTGGAGGAACTTAGTGTGGAAGAGGTAAAGAGAGAGAGAGAGAGAGAGAAAGAGACTGAGGATAAAAAAAGGAGGAGCACTACGGACCGAATAGGATGCCAGTGGATGTATGGGAATGTCTGAATGAGAAGGAAATGTGCGCGTTAGTAAAGCGGATGAATAAAATATGAAAAGGAGAGGAGATAGTGGGATCAGAATGGAAACAAGGAGAAATTGTACCAGTGTGTAAGAGAAGAAACCGAATGGAAGTTGGTAGTTATAGAGGAGTTACGATTATGGATGTATTATAAACATTGTATGCGAGGGTTATTAATAAGAGATTAGAAGAGGCCGTGATAAGAGAATTTTGTCATACACTCAGAATTGGTTTATCAGAGATAGGAGGATGGCGGATAATATTATTACACTAAATTCCTTTATGAATAGAGTGATTTCGAAAAAAAAGAAGTTGTACCTCCTGTATATTGACCTTAAAGAGACTTTTGATAGGTTGGTGAGAGAGAAATTGTGAGAGAGAATGTAGGAATTTTGAGAGGGTTAATAAGAATGATAAAGAGATTGTATGAGGGAACAAAAGTAAAGACGAGAGTGAATAAGAGAATGCATCGAAATGATTTGGGACAACAAGGGGAGTTAGGCAGGAATGTTCACTAAATGCTGGTCTATTGAATATTTACTTTGCCAGATTTGCAGGAGGTTTTGATGGAAGTACAAGCGGGTAGGATGAGGATAGGAATGGTAAACGTTTGCTCTCTAATTTATGCGGACTACATAGTATGGATGGCGAGTAGTAGGGAAGAGATGAATAAAATGATTAGAAGGCTGAGCTATATATATATATGGATGAAGGGGCTTGGAAATGAATGTGAGAAAACTAAAGTAATGGCGTGCAAGAAGGACGGAGGAGAGCGTAGAAAGGATGAACTTATTATAGGGGAGCAAAGAATAGGAACGGTCAAGGAATATAGGTATTTGCGTTTCATCATGCGTGGCGCAACAAGCACATTAAAATGATAACCAAAAAGGGGCAAAGAAAGCTATGGAGAGAATGAGGTTGGGATAAGAAAGAAAGTGTGGGGAGTTTGTAAAAATGATGAAGAAGATAATGAAAGTGTGCGTGAATAGTATTATGATGTATGGAGCGGAGGTATGGGCGGTTGAAGAAAGAGAGATGATAGAGAGGGTACAGGTTGGATGCAAGAAAAGGATGCTGGTTGTAAATAGAAATGCTATTAGTGAGATAGTGCTGCAGGAATTAGGAAAATAGAAATATTTGTTAAACGGACTCAAAACGATGGAAAATTTTGTGGGGAAGTAATTGAAAGATGAAGGAAGTAGGTTGGTACAAGAAGTATACATGGAAGGAATGTTGAATGTAGGGAGAGATATATGTGAAAATGAGTGGATTAAGCGCAGAAGAAATATTAATAACAGAATTTAATGGTCGACGAATAGATGGTTTAAGATGATGATAGGAGGTAATGAAATTGTGAACCAGGTCATAGAAAGGATGTAGGATGTGGAAAGACAAGTGAGGGATGAAAGATTCGGAAAGATTAGTAGTTATAACAATAAATATACATGGGCCCGGAAGGAGGAGGGGATGGCCAAGTATTTAGTGTTAGGTTTGAGTATAGAGGATAAAAGATTTATTGCAAGGTTCAGATGTGGGACTGAGGACTGTGGAATTAATTATTGGTTGAAGGGGGAAAAGAGAATGTGTGGGATATGCGACAGAGAGGAGGAAAAATGGAGTCAATGGATAAAAGACCGCGAGAGATTAGAGCGGAGTAATAGGGAAAAGGAGTTGGAAGCTAAGCTTGGGAAAACTGGAAGCTAAGCTTAGGAAATTGGGAAAAAAGAAAGAAGATTGGGGATGACGATTAGGGGGATTGAGGAGAGATACGTATAAGAGTGGTCGAAAATAAGGAAATAGAAGCGAGGATAATGGGGAATGCTTCCCTTTTTCCTATATATTTGAGGTAGTAATAGAATTAGTTCGTGTTAATATGAACGTTGTATTTTTAGGAGTATTATATTTTGATTGGTATGCCAATAAAGGTTTATTTATTTATTTTTACAAGGTTTTGCTCTAATAAAATCTGAATAGTTGACATTTGTGTATCTAGAAATCATTTTTATCATTTAGATATCATTGTAGCTGGAATCATTTTTATAGCTATTTAATGACTGTCCTTGCTCTTTTGTGCTATCTTCTTCTTTTCCTTCTTCCTCTTCTTCTTATTCTTCTTCTTCTAAGTGTTTTACGTCCATCTGTAAACATATGCCTCTTCAATTTGATCTTTCATCTACGCCTGTTGTTTACTCTTTGCATCTAGTTTAGACCAACTATCATTTTCAGGTTGTCAATCCATCTCATCTATGATCTTCCTGTAGGTCTTTTCTGATTGAATTATCTCCAAGTGAGAATAGTCTTATGTTATTCTTCTGTGCCTCCTCTTTCCTCCAACACTTTCTCCCGCTGGTTGAGGGACGTTTTCTTAGTTTTGACTATATAGCGAAAGTTTGACAAAAGCAGTCCACGCTGCTCTCCTTCTGATTGATTCATATTGCTTTTCTCTCCTGATGCGAACGATCTGACCCTAGTAAACATATCCACTTTCTCCATAGTTTCGCCGTGCACCTGAAACATTTCATTTCCCCCTTAGTTTTGCCTAAATTCAATTTGTAACCTATATGGCTAGACGCGCAGAAGCATGGTCATCATCTCATTGAGTTCTATAAGGCTACTAGAGAGTATCACTATGTCTTCGGCATATCGTAATTTAATAATATATCTTCTATTGATGTTCAATCCTTTCGATGTCCAATCGATTTATCTATAGACGTCTTCGACGGTTAGAGGAGTTAGAGGACAGGGAAACCTTTGGAAAGTATTGGTAAGAGGAAACCTTTGGAATAAACGTTGATGTAAATATATATTATACAAGGAAAGAGACTATATCTGAAAACTGAAAGAGACTATGTACTAAGTCTCTTTCATTTTTCGTTGTCCTATCTGGGCTTACCTATATCCACTTTCGGGTTTTATGTTTGCTCTAATATGAGTTCATAGATTGAAGACCGAACTCATTTATAAAATTCTACATGTCCTCTCCTCGTTGGTTTCTCCTCCCGTATCCGTGATCAACAATAAATGTCGCGCTACCTTTCATTTTTTGCCTACTTTGGAACTAAAATCACCAATCATGATTTTGTAAGTGATGGGATCATTCCTTATTACTTCTAAAAATGATATTTCCTGGTTGTGGTTCGAGCTTGTGGGTGCGTATACGTGCTCGATTTTGATTTGTATCCTTTTGTTGATAGCTTTACAGGGCCCAATCTGTTTACCTATAGTTTTGTTGACCATGAATGTTACGCCTGAATATTTATCACCTTTGCCCATAAAGTGAATTCCCGAAGTCAGAATATTATATTCTTCGCCTTGTTTCGCTTAGCCCTAGAATGTCTCATTTTATCTTTTGAGGTTCATATTCTAGTTCTTCGATTTTGTCAAGCTTAACGAGGGCTTGAACGCTATAAGAATCTACCCAGATTGTAGTCATTTGAAAAAGCATCTGAAAGCAGCATGCAGAGCATGTGAACAAAAAATGTCGAAAAGAAGAATACCAGGTAAGAGGGAAGTTTATTGCAGGGCGGCAGGTGTTGCAGCTACCCATGATCTCTGCATAACCGCGCGGAGGAAACTGACAAGCGCTCGCAAACAAGAAGGTTATGTAGAAATTAACCTACAACTAGCGGAACTTAAAGCTGCTCGTTGGAATTATAGCTTGAAATTTAACAGAGCAAGGATAAATCCTGGCGTAAGTTATGCCAGGAGCTGGACAAAATTGTATGTGGGGAGGCTTACCGCATCGTAGCAAAAAGAATTTCCTCTGTGGTTAGAAACCTATGAGCCATGGTGCCAGTCGGCATAGACGCCATTTTTACTAAACTACTTCCAAGAGGAAACTCGTGGGAAATTGACATGCCAATAAACTGAATGCAAGGTATTCAAGCGGTCACGGTAAGCAAAATGCGAGCGGTAGCCATGAGGTTGGCTAACAGAAAGGCCCCTGGACCAGAGATGCTACCAAATGAAACCATTAAGGCAACTGCTGAAAAAGCATTTGTGAGAATGGCACATGATTGCATAATACTCTAATAACTTAGCAACTATGACGATGGCGCTCGGGCGGTGTCCACTCTTGTCCCTGCAAACCTCTTGGTTAAAGAACGGAAATCAACATATGATGCAAAGCGGCACGGGTCGGGACTCCCAAATAACTTATTGAGGCAAGCCTTCTTAGTTGAATGGCAGAGTAGATGTAACAAATCAAAACAACGGCGATATCACATATTGGCTAACACAGATCTTGACGGGGCATGGAGGTTTCAATTCTTATCTATACCGCATTGGTACACGCCCGAGTAGCGCGTGTGACTACTGTGTTTCGCAAGAGGACAATGCTGAGCACCTGCTTTTAGTCTGTCCAGATGGGCCAACGAAAGAGCCGTGTTGACGCAAGCGCTGACCACGACAGCAACGCTGACTTGCTGATTGGCGAAATGATAGCAGACACAGTCCGATATCAGAAATGCAAACATAGGCTCAAACTTGACTGGGACAATCTAAATAGACCAAGCGGATACGAACGGCAAGAAAACTGCGGGAAAATATGTCTCCAGTCTTCGGGACGTCATCCACATTATGTGCAATTCCAGAAGGCTGGTAGAACCGAGAAGGAAAGGGTTTAGTGGGTATTGACTTATGGAGCCGAGTCCCACACTACCACGTACAATACATAAACCAATACGGGGCGTGCGTAACGAGCATCCCTAAACCTCACAAAAAAGAGATTGTCGTCATTTTCCAGGGTTCAACCCCTGGTTTTCTTTTGCATGCTTCGCTTTCCGCAATTCTGCGTTGATTAGATTTTCCATGAGTGTTGGAATACATTGTCTCTGCAAATCAATCTTAAATATTTGAATGTTTGGGCTTATATTTTCTCACGCTGGTCCAGTGTGGACTAAGAAGCTAAATTATTCAGCCGCCTACCCTGATACAATCGCTGTTGATAGCCGTTCATTAAGACGGTGTCTGCGCCTGTTTAGGCCGCGGCAGATATTTCTTTACTCTCCTACCACCCATTTCTCGAACGCGTACCCTATCTGTCACCTAGGGACACGTTCTCTAGGAGTTTCAGGCTCTCCCAAGAATGTTTGTGCTATCAATGTTTATAAAATAAATTAAAAATGGCTTAAACTTTGATTAATACATTATATGTTAGGATTATTGATGTTTAGTTCATAGTTCCCTCTAACATGCGCTCGTGCTTAGCCACGCACGATTTTTCGAAAGTTTGCGCAGATGGTTTTATTTTTTTATATTTTGCGGAATCAATTTCCTTGAAGTTGCGTTTTTCTATTTTGAACACAAATTGTTGTACTTTTATACAAAGATATTTTTGCACCGCACGATAAAAAAATAAATGGATTATTAATTCAGGTTATAAAATTTTCACGAATTTTTCATGATTACTAAACTTTATGCTCCGTTAGTAATCCGTTTAGCAAAACGTTTAGTAATCATGAAAAATTCGTGAAAATGATTCATTATCATCATCATCACACAGCCAACTGCGTCCACTGCTGGACATAGGCCTCCCGTAAACTTTTCCATTCCATCTACGGT
>WYDF02177791.1:0-22006 GCA_009867245.2 Adranes taylori | reverse complement strand
CAAGATCTTGTCGTATGATAGTAACATTTTTCAATTTTGCAATTAAAATTACGTTCACACAAATCAGAATAATGTGAGTTATTCGGTGGGAACATATATGGGCTATTGTGATATAGCTAAATTATGCACTGAAGGAGAATTAAATTCTATTTTAATATATATATATATATACCCTATACTAAAACAGGTTTATGATGAACTAGAAAGAAATCGTGCCGAATAAGTTCAGCAAACTAAGAAACATCATTCTAATAAACGACAGATGAAGAGAATAATAAAGGGAAGATAATATGGTCAATTAATAAATACAATAAAGGGAAACAGATCAGAACTAATTCAATAACAGTACAACTAAACGGGGAAGAAATAACTAATATACAAGCATTTAAAATGTACTTCCACAAAGATGTCAATGTAAGCAACGATAATAGTCAGTGACTTTCAATTAGGACAAGATGGTGCTTTTATCTTAATTCCAAGAAGAAATGTTGTCAATAATAGAAAAACTAATGAATAGATATAAACAGAAAACCAGTACAAGAAAATAGTTGCTTGAGAATGCTGGATGGCCAAAATGCATCTCACACACCATAAATAGTGCTTTCGGTAGTAATTATAACAAAATGCCAATCTTAAAGATTGAATTTTAAGCAAAATTAAAAACAACATATATTCACCACAATGTTCATTAATATACGTATACACATCTACACAAACATTTTTTTTAACTTTACGACCTGCTCAAATGAACATTTTCATGAATGCTACACATCATGCATATAACTCTATATACTATAAAGAAAAAAATACAAAAGCCAATTGTCATCGCTCACCAAATAAGTATCAAAACCCAAAGCTGCAGTTATAGCAATTTTCTTTGCTTTTCCTCGATTAGAATCACTAATACTCTGTTCCTCTGCTCCTTCTTCTACTTCGTTTTTACGATTCATTGTCTCAGCAACGTATAAAACAGTTGGCAGCCAACGACTTTCTCTCGAATCAGTCAAAAGAAAAATCGTATCGTGTTCTCGTATCAAATTCTCTAATTTTTTAACGCAATCCCTGACTGAGTCGAGAGCATCAATGGTAAAAGGATGTCCGGGCATTGGAATTGATAAATCATAACCTGAAGAAATCTGAAGACAAAAAAATCAAATAAAACTGGATAGAAAAATCTAAGGATTCCAACTTACAACACCAGGAAAAATATCACGAAGACGACTAGCAGCAGTTAATGCTTTGGGTTTCGAACCCTTAGCATCTTCGTACGTAAACAAACTTTGCCGGACTGGATTTGAATAGGAAACAGTTCCATTATCAACAAAAGTTATGTGACGAACACCCCAGCCCTGCAAATAACCAAAACACACAATGCAATTATTTTATTTTGCGTTTAGGTAAAGTATATCGTATAAATGTAAAATAACGACACATTAACTGCAAAATTGAAAAATAAATTAAAAAGCCTATAAAAAATTAATTAACGAATTAACACTCACTAATAAAACTCTCGCAACTGAACAACCTAAAGTACCAGCCCCTAAAAGCAAGCATCGCATATTTTTTATTTTGTCCAAATCCAAATCTGGAGATAAACGCCATTTCATCAATTTTAGATTTAAGTCCACTGATGATTCGCTTAAACTAAAATTATATCACAAAAAATATTAGGCCAGAATATTAAATCAAATCAAATAATTTATTCCTGCTAATAACAAGTTACACAGGTCACAAATAATATAATATATAATAGTAACCGTATTACTCATACAGATGAAAATAATGTGCAAGTATGACAAATATGATCTGATTCTACTGTCCAAGCAATAACCAGGAACCCGAGCCCTCAGGCAAACCAATCCATGTCAGACAATTTCTTTAAATTTACAAATTCTGTATGACAAAAAGTGCTTTTGGACAAGACATTTATACTCTTTGAAGTCAAGACATTTGACTCGTTGGGTAAATGATTGTAGAATTTAATGGTCCAGTACCTTGTACTAAAGGGTTTTTCATTAAGAGCGCTCGAACTTTAAAATGAATTAAGGAAAGTTGTGTATGTGATATCGCCAAAATGTTTATTTTATTCTGAAGTATATTTGATGGCATTATGTATGAAACATAAAATTGGCCAAATGACCACGCCGGCTACGCTGAAGGTAATGGATTCTAGAAAACCAATTTTGGATTAAATCCTCACATAAATGTGGATCAATGTCATGTGTGACGCGAGTGATGTTGTCCTTTAGAGCGGTAATCGTCTGCGGATTATCGGTATAGACCAAAGATTTCACATAACCCCAAAAGAATAATCTAAAGCCGTTAAATCAGATGATCTCGGTGGCCAGCTAATGTCACATCTCATGATGTAACAAAGGCTACAAATTTCTCACGCAATAAATTCTGTGTATCCCGCGAGATATGACAGGTAGCGCCATCTTGTTAAAACCATATATTGGTGAGGTCTATACCTTCAAAGATGGGCAAAAAAAAACGGTTCCTATCATGGCCCTATACCTGTCGCCGTTGAATGTAAGCGCGCACCATTTTCATCCTCGAAAAAATAATGGCCGATTATTCCGCCGGGCCAAAATTCACACCAAACAATTATCTTTTCGGAGTGAAATTAAACTTGGTGAATATTTTTCGGATTCTCGTCAAAATCCAACAGTTCTGCTTATTAACAACATCACTCAGCCAGAAATGAGCCTCGTCACTGAAAATGATTTTTCGCGCAAAAGCAGGATCAGTATTCAACTGCTCTAGAGCCCAGACAGCAAATACATGGCGCTGCCTACGGTCATGGGATTTATTTAAATTCGTGGGTTAGTTGGACTTTATACGGGTGAAGAGTTAAGTGTCGAAGCATAATTCGCCATATCTATGTCGCAGAAGGGACAAGTTCTTGCACACATCGTGGAATGGACTCTCTTGGTTTTTCACACAAACTCTCTCGAACTTCAACAATATTCTCGGCCAATCTTGCATTTTTCTGACGTACCGGCGTTGTTTGGTCGACCACCGATCCGGTAGTATCAAATTTACTAACTAGTCGACGAATTGTGATCTACAGGACGATCATGTTGTCCAGAAACTGTACACGGAGCACGAAATGTTTGGCGCACTCAGCACTGATTTTTGTAGTAAATTTTAATGATTTCCATGCGTTGTTGAATCGTGTAGTACTACATTATAAAATAACAAGACTAACTTCACACGCATGTCAAATATGACAGCTGACTTCCTATAAAGATAGTCACACGTTGTTGCCAACATCGAGCGTACCTATTGAAAACCCCTTTATCTTGCGTTCTGAATAATTTGTTGCTTGCTAACGCAATATTTGTTTTATATTTACTGTCGAAATTATATTCTGAATAACTTCCCAAATTCCTGAACAAGTGGACACACACATTCTAGGATGTAGACAAAATGTAATATAACAAATTGCTGATTGAATAAATGTTTACCTACAATCATCACGAAATCCGAGATTTGGAACTATTCTTATTGCTTTTCTCTAAAGATCAAAAAGAGGGTGTCTGATTGACGAATGTCCACAAAGCAACACATAATAACTGAAATGGCTATGACACATAGTCTAAACACCTGTTTTCTAGCGTTGCTTCAGACCTGTCGGAATTATACACTCTGCGCAGACTGGCAAGACAAGATACTAAGTGGGAATGGAATGATGATGAGTTTAATAGCATTAAAGATATAATGTCTAACATTAATATACTAAAATATTACAACTGTAAAGAAGATATAACTATGGAATGCAATGGAAGTTAATCCACCAATGAAGGCTCATAATATTCCTCAATATCCGTTTGAACGAATATCTATGTATGTTTTTCAGTTTCTAATAAAAGGATAACTTCAAAATTATTTTGTGAATGTAGATCACTATTCGGATTATATTAAGGTTGATTAGTTACCGGATATGAAACCTAAAAGTGTAATACCTGTTTGTATGAAAAACTTTAGTAGATTTGGTATTCCAGCAGTAGTATGTACTGCAGTACTGCTGGAATGCTATAAATTTTATGAATTAAGAATTTAAAAGGTTTACCAAGGCTTGGGATCTTCAGCATGTTACGAGTATGCATTATTGCATTTAAGAAATACACCAAACAAGATTGGTAGTAGTCCTGTACAAAGATTATTATCAAGGAAAACAAGAACCAGTATACCTAATCTTATAAACAAGTTAAAACCACGAATTATTAAGGATATAGAAAATATGATAAAAAGAGAAGAGAACATAGTAAATTGTGTTATGATAAAAAACAAAACAAATTCCTACATGTCACATTAATAAAAAAGTTTAGGTAAGAAAAAAAAAATTCCTAGACAACCGAAAAAGTAATAGAAAGAAAAAAGATGGATCAAATGAGGTTGATGTGAATGGAAATATTAGGTTGTAAGTGTTGGTTGTTAATAAAATGATAAGAAATCAATCTTTTGATATTTGATAGATAAAACAGTCCTAATTTACAAGATCAAGCAAGTTGCAAAATATTATTTTATCTGCTGAATTAATTGGATGAATAATTTTGCTTTCAATTATGTCGTCCTGAGGGCTTATTTACTTTTGAATAATATACCAAACAGAGCGACATTAATTATCTAATTTAATAGATGGAACATTTTGTCATTTTGAAATTGGAAACAAAAATTTATTAATTAAAATTTATTCTTTTCCAAATTTTATTTTGTAATATGTTATTCTTTTTTGTTTTTAAGATCTTAGAATTTTAAAGATTTCATTGTTGATATAGGATGTTGGAAAGTTGGAGTTATCCTTGTTCTGTGGACCTATCCTGTACATTTTTAACACGAAATGTCAATTTAAAAACTTCATTTAAAAGCACTTGAAGAAAATGATTCAGAAAAGAATGCGAGCAAATCAAGAAGGATTTTTATATAAATATAACATTGAAAATTTTTATTTGGTGTAGATAGTATATAATCTAATCATTAAACTCACCATTTCGGATCTATACTGGTTTTCATATTAGCCAATCTAGGTCCCATTTTGCCTCGTTCGTTTCTCTCCCATCCAATCCATCCCATAGAAGCTTTTCTATTTTCAAGAAACTCATTCATGAATTCATCATTTAATCGTGTTAAATTCAAATCGAAAATGATACTCTCAGACAGAGTGCATGGTTTAGAATTATATACAGAATGGGATGGTACATTCATACCATCCCTTGACGATGTTCGTGTTAAACGGAATGATACGAATAATGCTGATTTAGCGCCACGTAGCTTCGCACTAAAAAGGTTGTATATAGTTTATTAAGAGAATGAAAATGCTTAAAGTGTTTTTATGCGCTTTTTTCGATCAAGCTTAGAAAGAGTGTGTTCTATATACATGTAAACTGACTGCTTCTGTTTTTGTTTAAATATTATGTAGACTCTTTCATTCTTATTCAAATGAATTTTTTTGTTTTATTAGTTTTCTTGTTTGGTAACTTACCAATAGTACAGTAAACATAAAATATAATTCTTAAGCACCCAGCCTGGCTGATTTTTATTTGAAGAAGGATCACTAAAGCAGAACCAATAATCATTCAATTCTTTTCCATCTCTACTATAAATTGAATCAAAATACGTTTTTAAAGTAATAATATCACCACTTGAAGGCTTTAAAACAAAAAAATGCCTTTGTTTAGTTTCTAGTGCTAAATAATTTTCTAGAATTATATGTTCATTGTCCACAATAAATGGTTTACTTATATTCATATCATAATTTATCTCAGGTGGTGATGGAAAACAAAACCAATAATAATACTGATACTTTTTCAGATCCTAAAAGTACTAAGTCTTGTTATTACAAAATAACTCTTGCTTAGATCATATTTTACCGCAAAAGATAAAACAGTAAAAGCATTTAATAAAGACGGATCTTCCAAGCAATTTCCATTTTTAATATTCTTCCATAATAAATCACCTTCTTCGCATATAAAATTACTTTTATTGCAATCTTTAAACTCCTCTATTGTATTCTTATTATGTATAGTTCCAGGAGCTGATAAATAGCCAAATAAAGTATTACCAGATTCCCTATAAAATCCAAATTATAGTATAATTTTAATCAATATATTAAAGATAAGGTACTGGTTGAAAGATGTACTATCCACTTCAAAAATTGGTCCAACTTTTGATTGATTAAATATCGTAAAATAACCCCAAATGAATCTTTTTGTTTGATTCAATTTATCAACATTTAGCTTTAATTCAGTTAATTTATTCCAAAACCCTGGATTTATAGATGTCTTAAATGTTTCGTGTTCCATATTTTAAATGCCCTTGATCTTATCAATAGAAAATATTAAAAACAATAAAATTTTAAAAAACGATTTTAGGTTAATGCAATGCCATTTTTTGTGTCGTGTTTTTACTGTAGGTTTATTTTGACTTTAAATTCTATGACACACAGCTGACAGGTAGGATGCCATCTTGCCTCCTACAAACTTTTATGGTAGTCCTTATAGTGTGACCAATCCTCAGACTTCCGGCCAGAGTAGATTACTGGACCTCAGCGAAAAGTTAAGTTGAAAGCTCATTTCAAAGCTCTTGAGGCTCTGAGTATAGTGGTGAATATCATATTTTTAGCGATTTTTCTTTCAGGAGTTAACGCCCCTCATAGTATCTTATCATGCTTAAAAGAAATCGTTAATAAAACGCTATTAACTCAATATCACTCACTAAAAATGCTTTATATGATAATAGTAAAGTATAAACATTTGTTATAGAACATTAAACAATAAAAAGAGTAAAACTTCTAAATGTTCCTAACGTGGAAGTAATATACGTAATCGATATTTTTTATATATTTGCATTAAATCATTTGAATTTATAATATACTATTAAAGATTATTTGATTTTTCAGGACCAGGATTTAAACATCCTTATTTTCTCGGTTTTTGTCTGTATGTTCACATTCTATATCGCATTTTACAAGCACGCAAAATTTAGTGAATTTTGGATGGCACACTCCTTTTTTTTTTAGTTTTGATAATTGATGAACGCTCAGATCTGAATTTTTCGATTTCAAACATTTAGAAAATGGTACAGAGCAATACACATTAAATTTAGGCATTTTCAATGAATATACACGAACGTATTGCAATTGCAACAAACAAAAATAATCTATAATACTTTCAAGAAACAATAAAAATAAAAAAGACAAATGAGAAGTAAGAAAATTATCTGGTTGAGTACAAATTTTTACCGCAAGATAAAAATGAGGTATTGAATTAGGGTCTTATTCTGTAATTTCCAACTAGATAATGACAATTCACACGTATCTAGATCATTTTATAATTAATTAAAATTGCCCTAAATTAATTAATAAATTAGTGATTAATTTAGGATAGAGCTTTAAGTGTTAAAAACTCATTTGAAACATTATACAAATTATGAAATGATCTACATACGTAATGTAATCGATATTTTTTATATATTTGCATTAAATCATTTGAATTTATAATATACTATTAAAGATTATTTGATTTTTCTAATTTAACGCAATGTTATATATTTTTTTCTATTTAGTTATCAGAGGTTGGCAGTTATAGTTATTTATTAAAGAAACCATGAAAAAACATTATTTATTAAAGTTTAATAACAAATTTTTATACATTACAGGTATGGTATTAAGTATTTTTGGTGAGTGATATCATATTAAAAGTGGTTTATGAATGATTCCTTGTATACTAAGAGCTACGTAATGGAACAAAAATTTCTAATTTTAGTTAATGGCCTTAAATCCAAGTCAAGCCAAAAACTAAGTGCATCACATGGCTTTGAATTAATTAATTGATAATCTAAAAACACTAGTCTTGATTCTTTTTTAATATTTTTTTTTTGTTTTGTATAGGATTTTATTGACGGCAAATTATATGACACTATATGACGATGCCACGTTGCAGTAATGCCACGTTCCATTATTACCGGATAGTCCTGTACATTACTAAATTCCGGTACAAAATTTAATATTAATTTGGATTTTTCTTAGAATTTCAGATTGATAATATAATAATCAAAATTTGGGGTTGATGAGTCCGCAGTATGGCAAAACAAGGGCCTTTGTCATGCGTTAGAATTTACAAATAAAGTTAACAATAAAAGATTAAATGAGAAAATTATGAAATTAATATTTCTTATTACTTGTGTCCCGAATAAATGTTTACCCCGTATGGACTCGAACCCGGACCTCTCGATTGCCGGACCTTTCCAATTGAGCTAACAGGCACTTGTTCGAAGACACAAATAATTTCTAATATGTATTTGTTTTCCGTATCTATTAAAATACGGAGGCCAGTGTGGACGTTTAACCACGAAACATCAAATATTCAAATCGGGTGAAATTAATAAAAACATCCAAGAGGCTCCATTCACAAGAAGTCGAATGAATCGATCGACGGTAGCAAACAGGTGGCCAAAACAAATCCAGATATATAAATAGCCTATCTTAATAGATACGGAAAACAAATACATATTAAAAATTATTTGTGTCTTCGAATAAGTGGCTGTTAGCTCAAATGGAAGAGCAATCGACCAGCAATCGAGAGATCTGGGTTCGAGTCCCGGACGGGGTAAACATTTTTTCGAGACACAAGTAATAAGAAATATTAATTTCATCATTTATTCTATTTTTATTATATATTTATATTATATTTTATTAATGTTATAATCATGTTAAAAGCAAGAGTACATTGTCTAAAGTAATTTGCGCTGCATTGCACATATTGCTTGTTCTTTGTGTTGCGCAATGAGTTTTATCAGTATCTAGTGTTTTGTTCTACTTCATGTAGCAATTTCGATACTTCCTGTTTGAATATTATAATATTGTTTATTGATTTTATTTTGACCACTATATTGTTATATAGCCTTGCCATTCGGATTATTATATTATCAAGCATAAATACTACGGTGGAAAAACTTATACAATAAACATGGGCTTTCCTACCAATCAACTATCTATTGTGATATTATCGTTGACTTTTTACTAACACATGTAAATATTTGCTAATTATGCCTTAATGGTACATTGATAAAAGTACATTTATACTTTTACTTTTATAAGTACAGGATAGTAAATAATTGACATGCAGTCATCAAAAATATTACATACCTTATAGCGATAATATGTTACATATAGTTGAAAGTTTTGCCTTACGCATCTGACGAATCCGCAGTACGAATTTTTCAACTTTAATTTCGTATTTTGTAGCTTTACTTTATGCTTGGAAATCTTATTTCCAAATTTTTATTATTTATTTTGAGCCACCAAATGTATGCAAAGCGCCGAGGTTATGGAGAAATCTCAGAAAGACGGCAAAATGTAACATTCAATCCCATTTCAGTTAAATGGAAGCAATGTATCTTAGCTTTTGTTTTTCGATATAATATTAATTTCAACTTTCATCTTTAAGGTTAAACATTGAACAATGTAAATTAAAATATTGAGTTTCATAAACATAAAATTTATGAGTCAGTCAAATAGATCATAGATGTGACGAAAATTAACAAAAGGTATGTCTAAAGAATCGGAATTTCACTCTACAGAAACAAATAAAGAAATAATTGATAATTTAACAAAGGATCTAGAAACACAATGCTTAAAAGCTGACTCTGAAGGGGGCAAGGATTATCATGATGTAAATATTCCAGATAAAAGTGATGCAATACCAGAGGAAAGTGATGAGTCAGAGGATGAAAAAATTTCAGCTGAAATACCTTCGGATTACGTTGATGAAGATCTTTTGAAAGACGTTGACAGTACTTTAACTAACGAGCAAAAAGAAATTAATAAAAGCGATGCATTAGAATTAAAAACTCAAGGTAATTTAGAATTTAAAAACGGTGATTATTTAAAATCAATCGAAACATACACTAAAGCCCTTAAATTATGTCCATTGCAATATGAAAACGATCGTGCCATTTTATATTCAAATCGTGCAGCATCTAAGATTCAATTAAAACGGAATCAAACAGCTATCGACGATTGTACGAAAGCAATTGAATTAAATCCACAATTTATTAGGGCATTTTTACGTCGCGCAAAATTATATGAGGAGATTGACAAGTTGGATGAAAGCTTAGAGGATTGGAAAAAAATTTTGGAACTAGATGCAGGAAATACTGAAGCTCGGACTGCTTCTATCAGATTACCACCTTTGATAAATGAACGCAATGAAAAATTAAAAACAGAAATGTTAGGTAAGTTCTTAATTCATAAACAGGTCAAAGCTTCTCTATCTGGGAGTCACGAAAATCTGGAGTAGTGATCACGAAATATAACAAATAATGAAATGATTTTGTGGATAAAATAGATTTAATGGTTCTATAAAATAAAAATTTTGAAATTCTTAAGTAATTTTTAAACATTATACTGGGTGCGGCAAAAGTTAGTTAACCGATTTGCATATTAATAAAAACAAACAATGACGGGATGCACGGAAAGCTTCGAATTCCTCTTCAATTCTCGTTTTCAAATGTTCTTGTGTCAAATGTTCTTATTACTTGTGTCCCGATACCAATATCACGTATTGGTATCGATAACACTATCCTTCAGGACTCCCCACAAAGCTAAATCGGACGGCGTTATCTCTGGCGACCGAGCGGGCCATTAGATTCTCCATTTTCTCCCTATCCAATCGACAAACTCGTCATTGAGAAAATCACGAACTTGTAGTCCGTAGTGAGGCGGAGCGCCGTCTTGTTGAAAATATCGAATCCGTAGTTAGATTATTTTCAAGTTCTCCCTTTAAATCCACGAGAAGTTCTAGATCATTTTACCCATTCACCGTTTCATCAAAGAAATATGGGCAGACGAGACCACGAATTCAGACGAATTCCACCCCTCACCACCCCACCAATTTTGCGACGTCTTCCCCGCATCCATTGTACCACTCGCAAAATTCAAGCCTACGATCAGGGTCATTTTCAGTTAACGCCTGCAATAAACGTGGACGATACCAGCGCATATTCATTTTCTTTAACATGCGACGTAAACTACGGTCCGATATCTCTAATTCAAGAGATGTACGACGTGCAGATTTGGTTGGTGCCTCGATGAACGCTTGGACAGTTGCATATTCTCATCTGTGACTACGGTAGAGGGCAGTCCACTGCGCTTCGCGTCTAAAACTGACCCGGTTTGGTAGAATTTCTTGTGTAGTTTATAGCATTTGTCTCGTAAAAATAGGTCTACCAGGCGCCACAAAGTCTTCAAAAATCGTGGTGTAATCGGTATTGTAACGTAGGTACCCTGACACCAAGCAGATACGTTCGGCTGTCGTGTACTTTATTTGGTGCTTGTCTGCCATGGCGATGTGAATCCGGACAAATATTACTCGTATACTAGTTTTGCCGCGAGCATGCTACATTTTATTGAAAACACGACGAATGTTGCGCGTGCGTATATGTAAACACGTCAAAGGTCGAGCGTGCATATTTTTTGATAGCGTTAACTGACTTTTGCCGCACCCAGTATATTTATAGAACCAGCATGCTAGAGGGGGTGAGATCCTTAAAGTATTATAAATCTCTTAGTGATATATATAATGAAAGATCGACTAATATTATTTCCCCTCATAATAAAAATATGCCATAAAAAATTAGGTATGTAGTTTTTTTGCTTGACATTTTGATATTATTATCTATTGGGCGTGTTTCAAAGTAGTAGGTATGTAGGGCATCTTGTTCCTGAGGACAGCCTTATATATCTATACAGTCTACAAATTTTCGCCACCATTGATATTTCTTGAAACGCAGTTAGTGACTATGGTTCTCTCGTCCACTATTGCTTCTTTATTGTCACGTAGATTACATATGCTAATTACAATAGCTTAACAATACTAGATACGGGAAAAGTTATAGGAAACAATATTTTACATTTTATGAGATCTAAATTGAAATTACTGCTAACTGAACGAAAAAAGTAAATAAATTGCTCAAAAGTTGTAGTCGATATGATTGAAAAATTAAAAGTATTCCAAAAATTCTATTTCATTGAAAAGGTTGATGTTAAAAAATACTTTCCAAAATGTTCATATTTTCCATATTATTGTTTTAAGTTCGTTTATACCAGGTTTGTTTTACAATTCTGTTTTCCAGAAATAGATGTTTCAAAGTAACTCATTAAAACAAAGTCGAACGTACTAAGGGGCATTTTCAACGCCTTTCTAATAAAATAATGAAGTTTTACCACTCTGGTGATTGTTTCTATTCTTATTCGACACTTTTACTGGTATGATATCTGATTTGCCATTCTTTGTGTTTTCACATTCCTTGAATGTATTTAACTTCTTTTACAGTTAAATAAAAATGTCTTTTGAAAGGTTGATTAAGTCAAACGTTATTAAGTATTGAATCCAGATGATCAACTGGAAGACCACATAGATCTATAAGTAGTAAGACTCTCAGTAAATATTCTTCCATTTGATTATATGTTTTGTTCACCCTTAAACTTTTTCTAGAGTCTCTTCTCCATTCTGTAGTGATGATGTTTTCTGGTTACGAATTCCATTATAAATAAAATCAATTTTAAAATTTTTGGTTGTGTTCGCGCTACTCACATATTGTATTACTTTTTCAGGTAAATTAAAGGATTTAGGTAATATGATTTTAAGGCCATTTGGTTTATCCACCGAAAATTTTCAATTGCAACAAGATCCCAACACAGGTGGCTATTCTATTAATTTCCAACAGAATGCGTCAAGAAATTAAATTATTTGTTTATTAATTATTTTTATAATTTATATATATATTTTTTTTTCTAGTTTAGTTAGATTATTAAATAAATAAAACAATTTTTCTAATTAATAGTTTACTTTCGAATAGAATAATTAATATTCCACAAATCTAGCAAAAATATATTATACATGTAATCCAAGATGATTTGATGCAACAGAATACCAAATATTAATATGTTTATAATTGAATAATCAATCCTAAGTGAGTAGATATTACTATTTATAATAATTCTTCAGAAAATAAACAAATTTAAACGTTCGTATCAATTCAAGAATCAGTCTGTTAATTATTATAACAAATATAATAATAAACTAATATTCTTTTCGAATTTACAAATCTAATCAACCAAAAATCAAAGAGACCCCGAAAGAAACTTAATCTAAATTATCGTCAGTTGGAGGGACTGATTCGGATGTTGGAGGAGGATTAGCACCGAAAGCACCACCTAATCCAAAAGGAAAACCACCCATACCGCCAGCACCACCAAATTTACCACTAATTTTTTCAATAAGCGCTTTCACTTTCGGGTTCGAATGATATTTCATTATATTGGCCGGATTTGATGCTATATCCTATAATTAAAAATATATAAAATTAGCGTAATGAAATTATGAATGTGGATGAGTTTCATCTAACCTGAAAAGCAGCAGCCAATTCGGGATCTTGAAAGGCGGCCATAATTTCCGGGTCCTGCATTAGTTTATAAAAATCACCTTGAGGTGTGCCACCCATATTTGCAGATTCCTCATCATTGCCGGTTTTAGGTCTCTCACTTTCTTTGCTTTCAGCTGCTGCTTTTACATGAGCCTCGCGTGCTTTACGTAATCTATTTGGAAAAGTAAAACTTTGTAAATTGTAAATCAAGTAAATAAAACACTGTGGTGTTCATTATTTGTATTTGGTTTTGCGAGGGATGCAAATTGCTCACAAGTGGCGTTAAATCATCATGAAAATTGGTTCACGAGAATTACACTATGAGGACTGTCTTATTTGTTTTGCATACAGATGTATGGAAGTCGACACGAATAATAAAATAAGCTATCAAAATTAATGCCAAAGTTTATTTAAGCTAACTAAAGTGGTTACCTACGATTAATTATTAAACGTGACAAGCAACAAGAAAAATGAATTGAGCCCAGAACCTTTTCATAGATCTAATGCTCCACATATGTTCTCTTAAGTGGATACGTATCCAAGATATGCAAAGAGGCTCAAGACAATGGGTCACTAAAACAAAGCCCGGAACAGGTGAAATATTTTCCATTTGCTGGGAAGGTAGTCGCGCCAGTTTTTTTTTTAATATAAATGAGTACCTCAAAATGGAGAAAACCATTACCAGAGGGTGCAGTCAGTGCATCATTATTGGCCCGATTAAAGACAGCCATAGAAGAAAAATGCTTGAGATTGCCCAAGACAAGTTGTTTTTACCATGATAACGTAGTACTGCATACAAGCCGTATCGTTGAGAAAAATTGACCGACTGGAGATATAAACTGATAACTGACCCTGACTACCATCCGCGTTGGAGTAAATGCATTTAAATTTGAAATGGATTTTGCAAGGAAGAGCAAATAACTTTTTTCACATGTTAAACACTTTCTAATAGTTGGTGAAAAAATATATATAAACACGACGTTGTATTATAAACAAAATGTGAATATATAAATAAACCAATCAGACCTTTCTTGTCTTTCCTTATCAGCTTTATCCAAACGTTTACGTTCCTTCTTCAACTGATACTGTTCAATTTTGAGCGCATTTGGTTGAACTTCTTTCAGCCACTCGTTGGCCTGATCATCAAAATCTATCTTGCATGCCTGCCTTAAATCTTGGGCGCTATGCTCCCAATCTCCAATTAATCTGAAATAAAAAGAGAATCTATTTCCCTTTCGGCAGAAGAGATTCTTAGCTAACGTTATGTTACAAGGTTCCATAGAAGCCTAGAATTTATCATAATTTTGTAGTAGCTTATAAATCCTAGTAGTAAATTTGAAATGAATAACTAAATAAACTCCACCAAAATACATGAATCTTGTTTTTAAATTGATATAGACTCATTACCTCCAAAAACTTTTTGTCAAAAGATTCTAGTTGTAAAAAGAAGTATATTTTTCTACCTGTATGCTCGTCCTCTGAATTTATATGCTGGTGCCGAATCACAATTCAATTCTAAGGCATGAGTGCAATCCCTAATGCATGCATTTGGTTTGTTCAGTTTCAAATAGGCCTGTCCACGTTTCGTGAATAAAATCGCACTTTGGGGATTCATTTCGATTGCTTGGCCATATAAATCGATCGCTTCCGCATAACGATCATCGTTAAATTCGCGCATCGCTTGTGTACGAAGTTCATCTGCTTTATCTGAGTCCTCCTCGCTGATTTCAGTCTTGGTCGTGTCGCCCATTTTCTGTTCGGCTAGATCGATTTTATCTGGTTCAATACAACCTGCACAATGACGGTAAGAAATGGAATTCCATATTTGCTAGTTTAGAACTACTTGAAACATTTTTTGATATACATCTTACCAAGACGAATTGATAATAGGTGTATCAGTAAATAGTTTTAGAAAAACATACGACCTTATGTCAGAAATCAAATTAATAAGAAAGTTTTGAAGAAAATAAGAACATGACATTTTCCGATCTATACATGTTTTAATTTCCTCGAAGATTTATTATAATTTGGTCGAGTAAAATTATATGCAATGATAGCGTAATGTGTAAGACATACTTTGTTGAAGTTAATGTTGTAATAAAAAGTACTTCCCTGTTTTTACATTTATTTAGTCACTACCGGTTTCGGCTTCAGTCCATAGTCAGGTGAGATCTAATTGAGCTATGAAAAATGTTACGTTTTTTGCACATTGTATGTTTTGTTTTCATTTGTATTCATTGTTTTGTTGAAACACGGACAAATTTATAATGACATAATTGGAATTATGATAACAAATAATTTTTGTAAATTGTAATCATATAATTATCGATGCCTTGTATCCTACTTATGATTTAAGTGAAAAGCAAAATCTTCAATAGAGGTACATAGGTAGCCAAACCTACTGTCAAGTTATTAGCTATTTTTATCATCAAATTTCAACTAATAATCTCAATAGTTAAATAAGCAATAAATATTCATGAACAAGAACTATTTATCATACAATAACTAAAAGTCATGACCTCCAATTAAATAATAAACTACCTTCTGTGCCATCTAATTCAATTTCAGATTCTTCCGAACTTTCATCTTCGGCTGATGCAGCAGGTTCTTCCTCGGCGCTCATATCTTCAATATCGGGTTCTTTGGACGTATCCTGTGCCGTTTTAGAAGTCGTCGATGATGGGATTTTGCCCCCTAAAAATTCTATATATGTCTTGAAAAATTTGAGTTCCGGTAGTAGTAAAATGTCTGGTTTCAATTTGCAAACGTCAATGAAACGTTCTAATTGTGTTAAATCATCCTTGCTTATTGGACAGCTCATTTTTGTTATTATTTCTTGGATGGTACGATTCTTCTCAAATTGTTTTTGACGCGAACAATCACACCGATTAGTTTTACCACATGCCTGAAGTTAAATGTGAACAAATATGATTACTAATGATAGTATGTACCTAACTTCATATTATAAGTGTTAGTAACCTTGAATTAAAAAGAAATAGATGGGATGTTGCCATGATCCGCGGATGACAAGATACCTCTCCCTTGTGCGGTATTACACATATCACATTTATTATCAGAATTTGAGATATAATATAGTAAACATTTATGTCACAATTTTAACCGTTCCAAAGCAATTGTTTAAGCATTATTTTCACTTTTCTTAAACGCATAATATGTCACCTAATTTATGATATTGTGTGCAATAGACAAGTACAGGAAAGTAGAAATATTTATTATGCAACGTCTTATCATTTTGTTCTTAAAGTCCAGAAGAAAATTCAAAAGAACAAAACATACCAGTAGAAGTAGCAAAAAGCAAAGGGTACCCCATAAACAAAATAAATAAAACACAATACAAAATTGAAAAAAAAGAAACATAGCAACAGAAAATACACAAATAACAAACGCGAATTACATATATAAATATCACAAACCAAGGCAAAATCAACAAAAGAACAGACAAACTATTCAAGATATTTGACATAAAATACAATAAAATGCGGCTACAATATGAGAAACAAAATCGAAGAACTACCTACTACGCAAACAAAAAGAAAAACAGACACAATAGACATAAACGGAGTATACAAAGTTACATGCAACAATTGGAATGCCACCTATATTGGATAATCAGGATGCCCAATAAAAACTCGATTCAAAGAGCACTAAGCAAATAAAATAAATTCAAACGTATAAAAATATAGCTTCGGAAACAATCATAATTTATACCAAATCGAAAAACGGACACTACTACACAAGAAATGATACTAGCGTTACTTGAAGTCCTAGAAATAGAAAAACTAAAAAATAACCTAACCACAACTGCATAAACAATCCAGAAGACTTACAAAAATCACTCATATTAATCTACTTTACCTAGATACACGCAAAACCATACCTAACACGTAAGCAAAGATAAAAACTACCATATCACCAAAATCATACACCAAAATAATAACACGGATATACCATCAACTATATACCATAACGCTACTCAAACGACACATGTCATACAAACATAAAGATCCCACTCAACCAAACATATCAAACGACAGTTTCATACACATTACCTGATATGACAAAAACAGTAAGTAAAACAATACTAATCTAATTAGAACTAATTCTATACCTTTGTATATAATGATTTAGACAAAACTGGTTGTGGAAATAAAATTAAAATAAAGAGGTACAAAAAATTATTTTATTTATATTACTTTTGTTAATTTTTTTATTCTTGTTAATACACAAAAAACATATTGAGTTTTTGTCATGAAAACTGTTTTCACAAAAAATATCATTTGTCATGAAAACAACAAATTTCTCTAACGAGTTATAAATTCTTAGGTCTGGCAACGTGGCGGACGTAATGTTAACAGAAAAAAATTGAATTCTTTTGTAATTTACACAGAAATCTACATGAATTTACCGAAATCTATATATCATTATTCTTAGTGTAAATAGCGTTGTAGAGATAGCGCTACACAACATAAATGCAAACGGCGAAAACGTGGTTTTTGCACCTGCCTTTCACAGTTGCGCTTGCGTACAAAAGTTACATCACATTCCGGCGACAGGGAACAGAAATACACAATACATACAACTCGTACAGAGTACAAAAATTATTGTTCGTGGTATGAAGTGTGTGTAAACGTCACGTATAAAACAAGAAGTTTCTTGGCGTATCTCTCAACATAAGAAGCAAAATGATTGTACTGAATTTCGTATTATCAGTAAAAAAGTTTTCACGCTATCTAGTTGAATAGTTCCGCAAACTTTACGAGCAGTTTTTGATAACTTTTAAAAAGTTTCATCTATCAAAAGTTCGTTTACGGAAGATTTGTTTCGTTCAAAATGTGAAACTCGTGAGGCGTTACGTTGTATGCTACAGGTGTTTAGTGTTGTTCTTACGACTGTTTTATCGGTAATTGTTGTGTGAGTTATCAATAAAATGTAAATTAAATTTGTGTTTTTTACAATTAGGTATTTTGAAAAATACCTTACATCTTTAAAAAAGAATGATGTTGTTTAAATTCCCATTGGTGACAAGGAACATGCTAGAGAAGGAACGCTGTACTTTGGGTTATTTTCTTATATTTCTCCTATGCAGTAACGTACCAATAACTTTACAAGGTAATAAACAGTAGTAATGATATACCTACCATTTATTTTCTTAACTCCAACTTGTTTTCTATTGAAACATTCTATGTATTTCTAAATTACGATATATGTTTATAGATAGGTATTGTTTGATTACGTTTTATTTGACAATGCTATTTACAATATTATTATTTTTTTATTTATTAGATAGTAACTCCTGGCGGTTACACAGAGATACATTAAGAAAAATCTTTGACTTGAGTACGGTTTATGGACGCCCGCCGAAAATTAAAAGTCATACATTATTTGAAACCCCTTGATGCAGGGAGCACAGTGATATATATCATACTTTGTAGCGATTTTTCTTTCAGGAGTTACAGCCCCTCAAAGTGTCTTCGATATCACTCACTAAAAATGCTTTTATTATGAAACATTAAACTGTAATAAATAATGTTTTTATGCTGCTTTTAATAAATAACTGTAACTGTCAAATAAATTGTATACAATTTTATGGCGGACTCTACTTGGAAATTTTTAGGTTACGTGACCGAATAGTTATTAATATGTGGTTAACGTGTGATACTTGCAGTAATGTCAACCTTTAATAACTAAATAGAAAAATTATAACATTGCTTCAAATTTAGAAAATCAAATCATCTTTAATAGAATGTTTTGTAAGGAGAGGCCGTCATAAAATCGGTTACAATTTATTTGACTGCTACAGTTATTTATTAAAAATCGTTTGAACAAACATTATTTATTATAGTTTTATGTTTCATAACAAATATATATATATATACATATCAGTTATGGTTCAAACATTTTTAGTGAGTGATTTCATGTTAAGGCCGTGGCGGATAAGTATATGGCAACTTAGGCTAGTGTATGCGCCCCAGATTGCCGAAGGGCTCCATTTACTAGTTTGAAACAAATTATTTAAAAATATCGTGCGATATATATTTAAGAAATTTACAATTTTCATAAAAAACCAAAAAATTAAAATCTTTAAGAAAGTTTAGAACTCACTTTTATCTTTCATATACCATATATGTATGTAATACGTATAGGTATATGAAAGATATAGGATTCATGTTTTGAGAATTTGTTCTATTTCATCTTTCTTGTATTGAAATTAGACTAATCCCTTAATACGCAGTTCAAGAGAGGGGTCACAAGGACCAATTTTTCATATAAAAAAGTTTTTCCGTATAAAAGACCATATTTCCGTATTTTTCATATAAAAAAGACCGATTTTGAGCAATAAAAAATTTCAAACACTTTAGTAATTTCAAACACCTTGCAGATTTTCCTATATTTTGGTAGGCCTTGTGATTTACTTTACAATGATACCACATATGATGGGTCTAGCTCTTATCATTTCAAAGATATGACCCTTAATATCTTAAAAAATTGAAACTTGTCGCCATGGCAACCGACATTCAACAATCATATTATATACATGTAAGACATACGAAATAGATCATATATGCAAAGTTACAGGAACAATTATTTTACCTTGTGAGACAAATAACCTGCTTTCGCAATTGAATAAATGTTGTTATCAGTGGCGGATACATATTAAAATTTTTGGAGGGGCTCGAAATGATTATTTTATTGAGAACTTCACTTTTAAAATTAGAAGACTGAAATTTCGCTCCCATATAGTATATTGGATTATGCGTCGAATGAAAGTAATGCCATCCCCGCAAGTGGTATAGAGCGCGATGTTGCCACATTAAAAACTTTAGAAACTGATATATTTCAGGAACTATAAAAGATATGACACTTGAATAAACTTTATTGTATAGGCCACCAAAAGTTCATTCAATTTTATTTGAAATATTTTTTTTTAAATTACAAACTTAAATGTATACATAGTGTTTTTTGGTTTGTAAAGGTTGCGATCGATTTACTTGAGACTGGCTATTGTACAAAGTACATTAAATAACTCTGTTCCTATGAAAGTTGAAAAAATAAAACTTGGGGAACAAGTGTAAGACCTAGAGACCTCAATTTTACGTAGAACACCATGAAGAGAGAGTGGCTCAAAAGTGGTAGGAAAAATGAAGTCAATGAAGACTGCTCTTTTAGAAATTAGCCGAAAAGAGAGTCAAGACGAATCGTAGGCCATGCCAAATCGGACAGCGCAGCTGTCCATGCCGTAGACAAATACGGGGAAAATGTGAGTCAAGACCGGCTGCAGGCCGCGGCAAGGCGGAAAGCGAAGCTGTCCGTGTCGTAGGCAACTATGGGGACCGGGGATTCATGGGTTTGACTAATGTTGTTTAGTTTACCCTAAACACTACTGTGATAAATTCAATTCAAGAAAGGTGACAGGTGCAACTTTTGTTTTATGCAAGATGTAACAAAACGTAGGACTTCCAGTATATGAAAGATGGGGTGGCTATCACGTCCACGAATTTTTAAAGGATGCGATGATTTCAAAAATTTGTTTTGTTATGTAACTTCAATATTTCAAAGGATGAAAAAAATAATGTTCTAAAAATAAAAAAAAAATATTTGGGTGATATTAACATTGAAGGACATAACATTACATAACCTTCCTTTGGCAAAAGAAGTACTTTTAGATTCAAAGCCTAATCCCATCGAAATGTTATAGTATATATTGGAAAAATCAACTGTGTACTGTTCTGAATTTGGAAATATTATTGAGGAATTTCTTTCCATTACATTAAGTCACTGGCGCACCCAGAAAATCGGGGAGGGTTTTGCCTAGTAAAATTTGCTAAACTTACTAACATTGGTCAAAGATGTATAGGCTTCTTATGCGAGACAAAAGATACGAACTTCTCCGACTCATAATTGAAGGAATAATTCAGGGTAAGAGATCGCTAGTTAGAGATTACAGAAGTCGTGGCTTAAGGACCTACGACGCTGCTTTGAATGCACATCAACAGATATTTTCCTCGCAGCCATGTCAAAGACAATGTTAGCAATTTGGATCGCCAACCTTCGTTAGTAGAAGGCGTAAGAAGAAGAAGAAATGGTTTTGTAGTCACAGTGCTTTGCTTGTTTCCCATGACACTCTTCTTTAGTTCTAAAAATAATATACACTTCCCATAGTACTCTTTTCAAGGCATCGGAATATGCCAACCAAGAATGCTTTTTGAAACGGCAAATTTCGTTTACCGGATACGGGAAACTTAAAATTTTTGTTTGGCATTCAAATATATTTAAATACTTCATGTATTTTGTACAGACCCCAACAATTACAGCGGCATAGCTATTACAAGCTCAGTGAGCAGAATATACGGTAAAGTGTTGCAACAAAGTATTGAGAGAGAATATAGCGACATGGAAGCTGAAGAACAAGCAGGAAGATCAACAGTGGATCATCTTTTTTGCATCACCCAAGTTATAGAAAAAAAAGCTACAGTCAACCAGGAAATACACTTGCTGTTTGTAGATCTGAAGAAGGCGTATGATAATGTCCCACACAACAAACTGTGGGAGGCGT
>WYDF02177680.1:3851-22011 GCA_009867245.2 Adranes taylori | reverse complement strand
TATATATATATATATATATACGAATTTACAATTTCAATTGTAGCTGTCATTACTTTCTCTTTTGTTTACTTCTGTAGATTTAAAAGTATTGCATAAATCTTTAATCTGATTTGGATAAATTCCGTAGAAAATTCGTTTTCTATGAAATGCTAACTCTGATGTTGTAATAAAAACTGCATTGTGTTGAACCTAAGAAGTCTTCTTCTATCCGTAGTGAATCTACAATAGAAGTGAGCGCAAACTTCATTCAAAACGAGATAGATATCTCTTAAAGAGACTGTGTGGTATTATAACAGTGGTTCTAAATATGAAGTAAAAAAGTAAATTCATTTGCAGAATTTAAAAATACAATAAAACCATAATAAAACGAAAGAAATTTGAACAAGTCTGAGCTTTGTAAAACTTTTCACCTTGTTGGCTCAATGATAGCAGTTTTAAGTTTTGTTCACCGTACTTAAAATTAATACTGGTAATAGTGGAGTAAGCAAGTTTAAAACAGCGGGTGCTTAATAAATGGAAACACACAGCGTAACGTCTAAATAAAAAATCTTGTTTATTGTTAAAATTAATCCCCTAATTATAAGAAAAATAGTATGCCCCTAATTTTAATGTTCTAACTAACATCTCAATAATTCTCACCTCATCTATTATGTACAAAAAGCATAGAAGCGTGCAAATCATGATAATATAAAATTTTTGGATGGGTCCTATGTTCTCGACAGCTGCAAGCCGCGACCAATCGGGCAGCAAACTCCTCCACGTCGTAGGCAAATAATGTACTGGGGTATTATGGTTAGGTGAATTCAGTGGTACACCACATTAGGTTACATTGGTTTAAGTTAGGTTAGGTTAAGTCTTATTGTTAAGTGCACCCTGGCATGTGAGCCTGGCGTGTAAGCCTGGGAATCTCGAAGAAGCACGCCAGACTGCCATGTTAGAAATCGCTAAAAAAGTCAGGATAGCTTAACGTGTAAAGCACACCATACTTCTCCATTAAAAAATTTCGAAAAGTGAATCAAGAGCGGCCGAGAAAACCACGGCAAAGCGCACATTTCACTCTAAGACCTTAATCAAATAGTTGTTTGATAAGAATATACCATCTAGCTACTCTTCGATAATAAATTTATTGCCTAAATAACCCCACAAGATAGAGAAAGATTAATGTTTGCATTCACAGGTCTACGTACTTAGGCGCAGTCAAAGATACTTAGTGTCAAGTACACCAGACTCCCTTGCTTAAAAGTCAATAGTTCAGGGAATTACTGAAAAGTTAGAAACTTCTTAAAAGTGAGTACCTACCGCAAGGCGCGGCAAGTCTACAGCAAGTTAGGATTACATTGGTTTAGCTTAATTTAGGCCATTTTCGTTACTTTAAGGATAGGTTGAATTTGGATATGCCAGATTTGTCAGACTTTTTGGCGGCCAGCGTGTCTGAGGGCCTGGCATGCGAGTTTGACAGTCTAGCGTGCAAAGCATGCCAGACTCCACTGTTAAAACCGCTTAAAAGTCAAGAAAGTCTGGGTTGCGAAGCATGTCAGATCCGAAACTCACCTGTACGAACGTAAAAACTTTATTTTGAAGAAATCAAAAATTAAATCAAGTATTGGAATTAATGGAATGGGTGCAGCCAATGAAGTATTGTGGAACAGAAAAATATATGAACAGCAATCATCTTCTACGCAAACCTTCTGGAATGAGTTGCAAAAACAGTGGAATATAATACAACCCAAAACATTGAAACAATTAGTAAATCGAAGGCCAAAAATCTGTAACACTTATCAAGTGCCGAGAAAGATCTTGTCGCGCTTAAAATTGACACGACATGTCTAGTTTCCACAAATACTGTTCATTATAAAAACTCCAAACTCTTTATGAGATCAGAAAATATTCTAAAACTTTGTTTGTAAACGATGATAGAGCTATATGGTTTTATTATACCTATAGGGTTAACCTATAGGTAGTAATAATCAATCGCTACATTTTTTGTTTGTTAAATATAAGACGCTTGCCTATTTAAAACTGGGAAACAGCTTTAGAGAAGCAAGTTTGGTCCATAACAAATAAAGCACACAGAATGAAAATAAAACAACTGGATTGTTGTAACAATCTATTTCACAAATTAATTATTTATTATTTTGATAATTATTTGTCCACATATGAACAAGTTGTATAAAGGAAATATTGATCCGAATTCATTCTATTGCAATAAACTTTTACACGAATACAATTAAATTTTCCACCTACATGAAAATAAATATACAATTTCCCGAGTAACATAAGATTTATTCCTTGAATGAGTATAATTCAATCTGAGTAGGCTTACTGCATAGATAATAATAAATGGTATGATAATAATTTATGGAGTATAGACTTATTTTCCAACGATACAATTTATTTCCAATTAAAACAAATACATATATACTTTTTATTAACATGAAAATAAAAACTAATTCAAATAGTCAAAATAAAATATAATAATTAGATATTTAATGCTTACATTAAATACATATAATAATTCGTTATTCATGTAATTCGTTACACTTGTAAATTATTCAGTAGTAAAGCGATTTACAAAACGCGAAAGGAATTACTTTCTTTCTTAAAGCTTATACAAGTATTGGAGAGAAGCGTAAAAGCGATTACTAAGCGATCTCATGGAATTGAGTGACGTGAAATATTTATATTTTTAACTTGAAAACTGGAAACGGTTCTCTGAAAATTGGAATCTGGGTTTTATTTAAAAAAAGGGGGATTATCCCTGCTTGCAAAAACTATCGGCTGCGAAAATCTATCTAGTTAACTGTCTTTTTCTCTCCTGGTTTAGAGTCGAGATTTTTCTGGAAAGTACTAGAACAATTAGGCTTGCAGAGTACATTTTAGCGGGCTGAAGACCGAATCGAACCAAAGGGTTGCGGAGATAAACGACTACATGGGTTTATGTACAGTTGCATAATACGAGATGAAACGAATATATTTCATGAAGCTAGTATCGACGTACGTTTTATAGATTTGAACGAATAAATCCTAAGATGCTCGTAGGCAACTAACAGGAACGTCTATCTATCTATTAAAGTGGAGTTTAACTATTGTGAATCTATACAGGAGAATTTGATTAATTTAATGGATTCTTTTATTCAAGCCGAGTTTTGGTTTAAAGTTATTAGAGCTTTAGACATTGAAGTCTTTAGCGTTTTAATTACGTAGCTATTTCTATCGTTGCAATATTTTGAGAAATTAAAACTCTTTCCTCTTTCGTTTAATGTGAGAAAGTCTGAACATTAGATACTTAGAAAGAATGTAAATGAGTCAGGATGAATAGATGCGGTGAAATGTAACGATAGAATTTGTCATCATATAAAATAAATCATACTGTTCATACTGTATAGTTTTATAAAATAAAGAAGAAAGAGTCATCAAATATAAGTCAAGATGGTTACGTTCATAGAGATGTTTAATACTGTGGTTTGTAGTTCAGAAATGAGAAATGAGAGGTAATGTAGGAAACTTCAGTTGAGCAATTATTCTTGAAATAATAAATACATTGTAAACATTGGTACTCAAATATAGGTTAAGCTAGAATGTTATTGTGATTAGCAAATTGTTATGCTCACGGAAAGATACATTAAATCTGTGAGCCAATGGCTGTAAGATCGCAAAATATAAACAATGGTGATGAGTAGTTTTGGTTGAGTAACTAAGTGTAGGAGTATCAGGAGAATTAAGCTGATTAACACACAATCAATCAATAATGATAATGAGACCAGCGGAGATGTATGACTATGTGTAAATGTGTCAGTAATAGGTGGGCATGAAACCATGATGGCAGATAGTAAAGACAGTCAGACTGTACGTAATTAGTAGAGTGGGTTTCACATGTAGACGGCGTAAAACACAGTAGAACCTAGCAGATTATTGAAAGTAGGGAAACTAGAGTAGAAGGGGCAAAGTCAGGATAACTAAACTACAACATTCATTAAGATATATCTCAATTAATGCTAAATTTCTCTGCTATAAACACAAAAGTTTTCTTTTTAATACATACAGTATTAGATGGTAGATTCGCATATTTCTAAAGCATACTCCGCTTGTGTTTTGGTCAAATTGAGTTTTGATAGTTTGAAATTGTTTAGATTAGCTTTTATTATGTAGATTTAGTGATAATTTAATCTACACAAAAATACAAAAGCCAGTGTCAGTCCAATGATTCAGGGGTTCAGCCTGAAATATTAGAATTGAAACGTATTTTATTGAGCCGGAAAAAAATTAAAATAAACTAACCTAATGGCTTACACTAAACTAATCCTAACGTGTCGTATCCGTGAATTTGCCTCCCCATGAATTATTTGAAAAGAATATTTAAAGCTAAAAACTAGACCTCTAGAGTGAAAGTCAAACGCTTTCAGCATTCACTCATTGCACTGCTAGAATTTTTTATTATTCCTAATTTGCGATTGTATGACTCAAAGTATGCGGGTATTACCGTAATCAGACAATCAGTCATTCAGTAACCTCCATTAGATCAACACATCAAGCTAGTCTAGATACATGCAGTAGACATGTCCACAAATTTATTTTATTTAAAGATGTATTAGATACTTACAAATGCCACTGCAAAATTCCCCGAGAGAGGAATTCGTTTAGTAATCACTGTTGTAAGAAGTATAAAGCTTAGAAGAAAATTGTTTTGCAAAGCATTCGACCATCCTGTTTTCAGCGAAATAAGGAGCTACGAACGGAATGGGAATTATTTGAATTACAAAACGAGCTTTCTGCATTCATGTGAAATATAGAGAATCAGCGAATTGGAGTTTGATCGAATGATAATAACTCAGATACAAAACATCACAATTTTACTATTAAGTTTTATGACCTTCTTACAACAATAGTTTTGCATTTTAAATATATTTATTGATGTTAAAAAATTACTTGATTCTAAATGCTTAATAAACCTAATATTTAATCAAATTGAACAGTGAAAATATTTCAAATATTTTTTCTAAAGAGTCCCTGTATAATTAAGATTAAATATGTCTTGGAAAAATGTTTTGAAAACTTAATTGTTTTGTATGAAATACGATCGTAAAAGTACAATTTCAAAATCATATGGAATAAAAGTTTCCTCTAGGTTACGTTCAAATTACAAAACATATCTGTTTTATTATATGTATGCAATTTAATATTTTACTAATCAGCTAGGTAAAAACTCATTGAACTACATTATGATTATAAAAGTATAGTTACCATCAGTATTTGTAGTAGTTTGCAGAATTGAAACATTTCTAACATGTGACCAGCACTTGTTTCGCTGTTCCGCGCTCCCATCAGACATGTGTTTGATAAAAATTCAAATTAACGGTACATTGCTATAAAATAGCAATAGACTTATTAAATTTTGTACTAGGAAATACTATATTCCAACTATTATATCTATGTTAGTACCAACACTCATGGTAAACATACTTTCATATTGTTGGTAGATCCAGCCAATATATGCCATCAAACTCTAAAAGTTGGAATTTTTTTTCTAACGTGACATTGAAATTTACACCTAAGTAAATCGTTTTCAACGGTACATTGGTAAAAATATACATTTTTACAGACAAACGGCCAACTGAAGTAGACACAATGTTGTACGACAGTTGTTCATGGTGGGTGGTCAGTTGTTCATGGTGGGTTAAAGAAAATTAGTTCGTTTGATTTAGCTTTATATTTCTGAACCGTTGAATTAATTACTTTCACTTTATCACGTAAGGTGAGCTTAATATACTCAATGCCTTAAAAATGAAATATTATTTCAAAATAATATTAAAAAAAAAATAACTAATTCAATTTAAATGAATAAATATTCAAAAGAATATAAAAGAATGACCCGTCTTATACTTTAGTCAAACTTAAGGGAAATTTGCGAGACATACAAAACACCATAGCGGCTAAATGAATATGAAAGAAAACAAATTCCTTTTTATTAAAGAAAGTCTCAACAAATATATACAGATTCAAATCTAGTATAACTTGAGTACTTAAATAATAGAAAAGGCACACGTTTTGTGCGCTATAAATTATAATATAAGCATAAAAATTTAAACAGTTTGAAAGTAAATATTCCTTTAACATCTGGATTTGAATCATGTCCCAAATATACTTTGATATCAATTAAATCATAATATATTTCAATGAGTTTTTCCTAACTGATTAGTAAAATATTAAGTTACATACATATTATAAAACATATGTTTTGTAATTTAAACGTGACCTAGAGTAAACTATTTATTCCATATGATTTTGAAATTGTACTTTTGCGATCGTATTTTATACAAAACAATTAACTAATCAAAACATTTTTACGAAGCATAATTTCTACTAAATAAAACATATAAAATCTAAATCGAGGACTCTTTGGAAAAAATCTTTGATATATTTTCGCTGTTCAATTTGGCACCTAGTTTCATTTCTAACAGGAATCTAACAGGTCTTAATGCAGAAAATGCGTAAAATTATTTTAATGTAAAGTTACGAGTATCTATTAATAAAGTCATGCACTGTATTGAATATCGCATTGCATATTAGTACGATAAATTTGTATTTTATTCAGCTAATTTAGTGAAAACCCAATGAGAGCGCCACGGACGTAAGATGGTGGCCGCTTGAAAGTCTAGAAATTTGCATGCTGTAATACAGTTAATGTACGTCATTGTTTGCCGGTACTTTAGATTTTATGGAAGTTGGGGGTAGGTGTACAGACTATTGTAAATATACCGGATGCTGAATAAAAATTAGACGCTTCTATTTATGTAATTAATATATATATATATATATATATATATATATAACTAGAAGTTTTGATTCATACTGTATAACGTTGAATATGCAAGTAAAATATATAAGCACTGAGAATAAAAGATTACCGCATACTGCGGGTAATGTCTCGATGTTTTGGCGAAAACAATGAAAAGAAGACGGAAATAATTGCAAACTACCTGTCACGATTCTTAGTGCCATGTTTTTTATTCGTAGTGTGCTTGAACAAGTATGTTATAATTTTAGTACGTCTTGGCTAGATGCTAGCAAGTTAAAGTATTTAATTAAATTAAATACTAACAAAGATTTGGAAAACCTTGATTCTAGAACAGCGGGTAGTCTATAATGAAACTAGGAGAATAACATCTAATATAAAAGTCTCGATTTATTTAATATTCAGTCTTTATATAATTAAAATTAATATATAACTAGAATAGTGAATGATTATTTACACAAAAACTGAGTTAGCATTTTTCTTATAATTGGACCTTACATCTATGCATTTGTTAATTGTCGTAATGACATACTTCTATAATTTGCAAGCTAATCTTTACATACATTTCTAGTTTTATTGTTTACAATGAAATATACATTAAAAGTTACATTATGTTGTTTTTTGAAGCATATGTAATACATTTGCTTGCGCTCCAGATAGCTCCAGAAGTTTGCAAGTCAAGTATATATAGATATTTATTAAACCTGTTTAGAGGTTACCTTGAATCTATGTATATACTAGAGATATCTGGGAGTAGATATCTCCTGTTCGTATTAGTTACTTTCAATTTATTAAAAGTTTAAATTACCTAATTCAAATAATTATTATGAACATTTAATGAAAAATGACAATATAAATCTGTTAAACAAAACTAAATATTTCAGCAAGTAATATCTTGGAGTCCGCAGATTTGATGAATCTGTAGTCTCTAGGTAACGCGTTGAATAGCGCTAATCAGTTATTCTTAGTGCCTATATATTTTACTTGGATTCTCAACGTTATACAGTGTGGGTGAAAAGTTCTAGTTATCTGGTATATTCACAACTTGCATCCGTGGCACTCTCAGCGTAAATTAACTCCACAAAATATAAAGTTTTTGGCATTGTTTAATATCTTCTTCAGGGTACAGCAGTGAAGAGGATATGAAGATTTTTATTATAAGAATAAAGATAAATAAAAAATACCGATAAAATTAAATAAAGATCCAAGCACGTTTACAAATTTGAGGAGAATAAGGAATTAATAATATTTACTACTCAATATAGTCAAATATAAAATTAATCGTTTTTGTTGCATGTATTGTAACTACATATTCATAAGTCAATTCGAAAACAGTTTTTAATGGATGATCAAGATTATCGGCAAACATATGAAGAGACATAGGGCATATGAATCGCAAAGTCCACGAAAGATATCGCTCCCAGAAATAGATGATAAAATTAGTTTACCATTTCTAGAAGAGTATATTAGAACGGTTTGGAGGCAGTATATTTGAAGAATCTATTAATTAATTTATTATAGATCCTCCGTGATTGTTCTGCTGTACGTAGATTTCACTTAGCATGTTAGGGCCCAGTAACTGATATTTCTTGTGTTGTGGAATTGTCTAGAATAGGCAACGACAGATCGCTAGGACTCATAAGCAATTAAGCTATACTTCCTGTCATAATAAAATATTTGGAGCAAATAAGAAATGCGTACAAATTTTATATATGAGAGTAATTATAACTTTTATCGGATAATAAATAAATCAAATCAATAAGTCTCATTATTTACGAGCGAACGAGAACAATTTAAACCCATGAGACTAAGAGGACCTAGGAGTAGAAAACTGGGAATTTCAGCCTAGGAAACATTAAAATTACAACACTACACATCCTATGTATTTTCAGTACTTTGTAACAAAGCATGTTATGAGATATAAGTTAAATAGATTAAATCAATAAAATTACGTAATCCTTCTTAATAAATAAATAATATTTATCCAATCCATGTCCAAGAAAAAGATTAAATAAATAAATTATGTAAACACAGCATACTGGAATGAAATCAGTTATTAAACTCAAATGCATTTTGTATTTGAAAAATATTGAAACCTACAAAGCAGTTTGCGGTTCGTGCAATGCTTACCATATATTACATAAATCAGAGGGAGATGTACTGTCGCTTACTTGACATTTGCTATGTATTATAATATACATGACAAATTATGCACGGTAGATGCATGTGTGTGCCGCTAAGACAAGAAGTCCAGCAGCAGCAGCAGAGCATCCAAGCCATACAGCCAAGCCGAAATAATAAGCCGAGCGACAGCGCAGAGATAGTCGCCGAGATAGTAACACAGTTGTTGACGGGGGATTAGTATTAGTTGCTCAAACAGCAATTCCACTTGCGTTCATGGCGTGCTATTGTAAGTGCTAGTGAGCGCCTTTACTGTTTCCTTCACTAGAGCATATATAATGGTAATATAAGTATCGTGGATTTGGATTTACCTCCGACCTGCGATTGTACTTTGGACTATTTGTGCATGTTTTCGACATTAATTTTGTTTTGTTTATATGACCACCGTGCAAGTGTGGTCATCACACCGCTTATAATTTGTTCATGATAGAATCGCTACTATTTATTTTACTAACCACCATTGTTGCGATACTGATTTTATTTAACATTTATTCATTTGTTTCTTATTGACATTTCATTGTGCATATATATTTCTTTCTTTAGACTGTTTAAAATACCAATAGGCGTATTTCTTTAAATTGTTACTGTTGTTTCAGTAATTAGCAGTAAGTTTATTTTAGCTGCCAAGAAGAACGGAAACCACTGGATTACTCGCAAAACTCGAAGCTACATGTTCCCTTATAAGCCACTGAGGACCGGAGGAACAACAAGATCCGGTTCCAATGTGCGGTCTCAAGTTAAACTGACCTGACGCTCAAATTACATATTTTAGAGGGCGGTTATGTTCTGTAATTAATTAAGATATTTCTTTGCGTGATCGGTGGCAGTCGCTAAGGCTCCCGATTAGCAGCGTTGCAAGTGGAAGTCTGTCAGAACTTGATCAAAATCTTATGATCAGCCCAAAATATTCGAACGGTTTTTAATTAATATTAAAAAAAATCTTTTAAAGATAATAGTGTTAGGGAAGACAATAAAGCTAAATGTAAGAAAAAGAAAAATACGTGTCTTAATTTTCTTTTATCTCTAAATTAAATTATAAAATTCTAGCTAAAGTTAAAAGACGTTACTGTCAATGGCTTTCTACATGAAAGTGCGGACAAAGAATATAAACAATAAAATGAGAGAGAATTCATTTACGAGTAACTGTTAAAGCGAGCTTACACGAAAGAGGCTGTTTAATGTTTTTTTTTTTCTTAAAGCGGGATGTATTTAAAAAGTTTAATCGACCCAAAGATATCAACATAAAGGATCTTATAGAACGTCATTAACAGGTTCTTTATATTGGACACTTGGCTTAATTAAAGCAAGTTATTATTGAGATTGAAGGTTATTGATATTGTCCGTCAAATTAAAAGGAAATTAATTGACTATTTCAGATAAATTAATGTTTTTGATAAAAAAAAAACTAATAACACCTTAGGTTATACATTAAAACTTGTTCATGAGAAGCATTTAGCATTAACTGAAGTTATGAAATCGGCTCATAAACTTCTGGATGTATCATGAAAATTTATGATTATTAGGATAACCAGGGGAAAATTCCTGAAGAAATTATCTAATTTAGTTTGATTAAAATATATAATTTCTATTATTTTCTAAATATACGTAAATGAATTTAATTTAAAAGTCAAAGTCACCAGGGCATGGTATTACAAATCTAAAAGATAAACACAGTAAAGTAATTAGTCTGATTTATTTACGTGTGTAAATTGCAATTGATGATGTAGCAAGAAATAAGCCAGATAGATAGACGTTGATTAAAATAGAACAAATTATTTTCAAATGCTTACACATAGCTGAATTATTATTATAAATTAATAAAACATGTAGACCTGACTTGGTAGCATAACAATTCTTACTTCATTGAACTTTTTATTAAGGTTAATTTCTTTTTCAAATTTCTTACTTGAGATTAGGTATTTAAATTTCTATCACACTTGTTTTATTTTTCCTTTTATTCATTTTGTATATATTGTTAAATCATTTTAAGAATAAACGAGTCAAGTTTAGCGTTATTATTAGGCAGCACGCGTCTTATTTTACCTAATTTTTAATCTTCCTGAGGTACTGCAAGTATATCTTATTAAATTACGCAATGCTTTAAATCAAGTCAACTACTTTTTATTTAATTAATTTCTGTATAATAATTTTTTTATTAAATTAAATATTCTAATAACTAAGAACATATTGGTAAATTAAACCAGCTCTAATAATGTGGCGCGGGCGTTCACGTATTGCTGTCGCAATGTAAAATTCCATGACTTTCTAAATTATCTATCTCCAAGTGTCGCAATGGCTTCGCAAACTCGAAAGCTGAAGCACAAACTACAAACTATTAAAGTAAAAAGTGAGATTCTTGATTGCCTAAATCGTAATGAATCTTTCAGTAAGTTGGCATGTGAGTATGGTGTAGCACGTTCCACAATTTATAATATTAAAAAGAACCGCAAGAACATTCAAAAGTTCGTGCTTACCACTGAGTGTGGTCCAGGCAAGATGCAAACTCTCAAGGAAGCTGAACATCCACAGGTGGAGAGGAAGTTTTATATATGTTGTTTCAGAAAAGAAACAGACGTACACCAATTTCTGGGCCCATATTGGCCATGAATGAAAAGTTTTTTTTTACAAAAACATAACAAAAATAAACCACTTTGTAGCTGGCAGGGACTGGTTGGAACTCTTCAAAAGTCGTCACGGAGTACGTTTGATGATGGTAACTGAAGAAAAACTATGATACAAAATTTGTACCTGGACGTAAAGTGAGCAAAGAACTTGTAGCCATATTACTGTGTGTTAACGCGTTGAATACGCACACACTAAAGTTGGCAGTCATTAAAAAATGAAATAATCTAAGTGCTTTCAAAAACTTTGATTTAAAAGTACACTATTATCGACAAAAAAGCAAGTGGACGAAAAAAGGCCTTTTCAAAAATATTCATAATATTCTTCAAAATGCGTTGCTGCTTTTCGATTATGTTCCCAGTCATCCATCCAAAGAAGCACTGATGACTTAGCAGGCTATAAAAAAACATTAAAATAGTGCAAAATAAAAATTTGGTTTTTGCCCTTTGACAGTCCCGGAATTCATTGCCCTTATAGCCATTACATCGTCATGAAAGAACTTATGTCAAGAAATCGTCAACACTACCAGCGCTCCCCAAACTACTTCGGTGTTGCTTCGAAAGTTATATAGCAAGTCGTTATCGAAACGCAGTTCAGTTCAGAAAATTTGCAAATCTGATACGGTGGAATGGATAAAGAAGAAAACATATTTCAGCAAATGTCTATTGATGAGAGTGTTAAACGAGTATCTATTCCAATGAAAAATCAAGACGATGATGACAAAGTCACACATAACTTTATGCTATCTGTTGTTTAATTCATGAAGTTCCATATCGTATAGTACCGATTTTTTCTCACCATTTTTATAATTTGTCGGATTACAAGGTATTCCGTTTCAAAACGTTCCGGATTCTAAGGGGTTGGCGACAGCACTCTGACATCCTCTGACAAAATTGATAATCCGACACCATCTTGCAAAACATTTGTCGGATTATCGAGGGTCTACTATAATTGAATAAAACGAAGTTAAACGAAGAATCCGCGGAAGTTAATAGAAATATAAGCAATGAAAGCGTTATGTAGTTAACATGTTAGGAATTAGCTACGCAATAATTAGTCGCATGTTTAACTGTTTCAATGAACTTCAAAGTTAATGTAGAACCCCATGAAAACGACGTAAGAAGTATAAAGATGAGCGATACTTTATACAAGTTCCGTGAATAGATATACTACTAGTTTAAAGGTAAACTTGAAGCTTGAAATATAGCAATTTATGCACAAACAGCTAGGAGAAGATTTAATGAAAATTGCGACGTAGAAAATTAGCTATTGTGCTACTGTTCGTCAGGGAACATTAAGTTGCTACACTGCGTGTTACAAGGGCATTCGTAAATTGAACTATTAACGATTGGAAGCATATTTTTTTACAGACAAAACATGAATAAGCCTTAATCCACCAGATGGCATGAAAGAGTCTGCCATAGACCATAAAAGAAAGGACTGTCTTAATCTCTGAGGATACCATGTTTATTTGTAGAGCATATATTATTTTCTGGTAGATTAATAATGTTTTGGGGAAGCATTTCTTTCGATGATCGCATAAATTTGGTTCCAATATGGAAGAGATCCATAATGCCTTGCACTTTCTTTTCTTATTTTATGTGTTGTAACAAAGCATGTTATGAGACATAAATTAAATACATTAAATCAATAAAATTACGTAAATAAATAAATAAATAATATTTATCCAATCCGTGTCTGAAAAACAATTAAATAGATAAACAAATATGATTTCTGCTGCTACTGTAAATTGATTGATTGCGTTCTTCTATGCTGCTATTGCTACTACATGCAAACGCGTTATAGAGCGTATGTACGTTAAGTAGAATAGGGGAATCAAATTGAACACCTATCTTTTCGCATGCAGCAGAGAGATAATGTCGCTTGATTTGCAGACTGTTACCTGTGTAAGAAACGGCAACGGAAAAAAAATGATATGCTTGACTCGCCACTGCTAGTACATACGGTATGTGTTTCTGATGTAATGTATGAAGTATTGCCGAGAGAGGAATTGTGTGTTGTGTTCCACATAGGGTGGAATTGATTTCGAGCTTTACATACGATTATGTGAGGAGACCGTATAAGGAAATTTCGTGTAGTTGACTACACACAGACCCGTATAACAGAGCAAAAATTGAGTGACGGCTCCCATCTGTAAATAGCGAAATTTCGAATAAAAATCTTAAGTTCCTAATTTTAATAAATCAAAGAAAACCGTTCATCAGTACCAACAGACAGCAATAGAGCAAGCAGCCAACAGACAGCAGTAGAGTAGAGCAATGGGCAGAGCGACAGTTGCCGAGATAATAACACATATGCTGAGTGATTTTAGATGGTATATACAGTTCTGTTTGTTATATGTAATTTTGAATAGCTTTGTTTCTCTTCCTACCATTCCATCAATCTCCTATACAACTAGAGTGTATACTTCTAGTCAATGCGCATCACGATTAATTGCAGTCAGTCAGCAACAGTAACATGAGTGACCATAACGGTATTATACGCTTATAGTGCTTCCTATTCTTTCCATACCTTACTAGAGTGTATACTTCTAGCTAGTGTGCATCACGGTGTTACGTCTGTAGTAGACCCCTAAGATTCCTATCTTTTCAGTTATTCAAACCGTATATTTAGATCCCCCACCCCCTCATCGTCTTATTACTATTTATTATTTTATTATCACCGTACATATGAGTTGCTTTACATGCACCGCTCTTATTTTGATTTATTATTATACATTTGTACTCTTCTATTAACACCGCTTCTCTATGTTCTTTATAACAAAATTGCTATCATTTATTTAACGGCAATTATTTAACGCTTAATTTAAATTAATATTTAATTGTACATATATATTTCTTCCTTTGTTTATATTGTCTAGAAGACCACCAGACCTTATTTTGTTAAATCGTTAAATGCTGTTTCATATTAGCAGTTAAAATCTTTTCAGCTGCACACAACAACGAGAACCTCTCGACTACTCATGTACTCCAAGCTACTCATGGCCTCAGTAAGCCACTGAAGATAGGAGGAACAACAAGATCAGGTTCCGACCTGGAGCCCAAGAATACATATTTCCGAAGACTGTTAAATTCTGTAATAGTTAAGATATTTGTGTTTGCGCCATTTGTGACGGACGCTAAGACTCCCCGTTAGCGCGATTCGCGAGCTGAAACTCTGTAACAGTTCATATTTTATTAGATTGTTTAAACTTTATTGAGCTAAAATGAACAATTTTCGTATCCCCTTTTATCATGTCTTATTTATTTGGCACTAAAATCATCCGATATCAATGCTTTACATTTATAGTATCCCTCAATATAACCTTCTCATAGGAGTCTTCTCATCGGAAAAGAAAGTAACTATTTTCAATTGATTCTTGGTCTACTTTAATCTATTTAAAACCAAAATTTCCCAAAAATGAAAGATATCGAGTTTTTGCTTTACCAGTTTAAATTATAACACTTCCGTGTACTAAATAGTTTATGAAACTTTGTTTTATTTATATATAATTGAAAATGTTTGACACTTACTACTATAGAAAAAGAGAAATAAACTTGTCAAGCGAAAAGAAACATAGCTACCAAACAAATATACGTTACCAAAAGAAAATATTTTGAATTGCTTTACATTGCTTCCGTTACTCACGTTGACATGTAAATTCAGAACGTGGCATGCGTCACGCAAAAGCACACCACACAAAAGCATTGCAAACAAGATGTACGCCATACGTGAACAGAAACTGTACGTAGCGGTTTGCCTTTTTGCCTTTTGATGATATTCCAAAGAATGGGGGAGGGGAGGGGCGCGCAAATAAGTTAAAGGAATTTCGCTTTGGGTATTTTAGGTTCTAAGTAGAACAGAATACGTTTTCAGTATGTTGGAGCATTTATCCACTTGTACTATTATGAAACTATAACAAAATCTTCTTTCAAACTTTTCGATAAACTTATTTTTCGATAAACTTATTAGGTAATTTTGGATCACTATTAATGATTCCCCACATCAACATGAAATTTCCGCCACAATATAAATCACCGGTGGCAGTACAACTCGATATTCACATAAATGCGATAGTTTCGAGTCGATGTGGGGGTACTCTTGTCAGTGCCGTCTTTATACATGGGCATAATGGGCACTGGCCTCGCACCTTAGGGTGCCATAAACATTTTATGTCTATAACGTGTAATTTGTATGGGACTCCAAGTATAAAAAGTTCCTAGGACTACATAAATTGTAAAGGCGGCACTGAGTCTCTCGTACTCATACAATTGTTGTCACAAACCTATTTTAAAGAATATATTTTTCAATAGTTATCAAGTAAGAGTAATTACGTATAGATCAATTTATTGCAATGACTTCATCTGACGGGGAAAAGGCTTTGGAATTATTGGCACTTACAGAAACCGAAAGAATCGGGTACAGTAATGAAGGAGTTGTTGATGTTTCTGATCTGGAAAGACCATTTAAAATAGGACGTATAAATGTCCGAATCCTAACCCATTTCCTGGACAAAATCTTTCTTATCCGTATGTAGCAAGTGGGGATTCCCTACCGTTTGCTGGACAAAGATGTTGATTCATAATTTGCAATATGGATATATCGGACAATCTACAACGATTTACTTAACTCAAATAATAACAGGCCATGGATTTTTCCAGACCTATCTGTACAGGATCGGTAAATCTGCCAATGGATCTTGTTTTTATTGTAAAGCTTTAAGACAATGCAAAGCATATATGATGTTCGTGTGAAAGATGGTCCAACCAAACTCAGATTTTAAATGAAAAGAGTTCTGATACTGCCACAGCCCCAAATCTAGTTGAGTACATGCTCTGAGTGAGAAAGCCGGAAAGCCGTATGTGACTTTGTGCGAATAGTGCTTACTGAAAAGAACAAATTTACAATTTTAGCAGATACCTAATGAGACGAGTAGATAACCTGGTTAGCAGCTATGTAAGTGTTATACACGAAGCGCCTACAACATCACGCAATTCCCCTGAAGTATTGCACATGTAAAGAGTTTAGGGGGTATGACTTAATCTATGTTGAGGTGCGTCCCACAGTACGTCATGCATTTGGTGCCCGTAAGTCGCATGAAATCTGCCTAAATACATTCCTAAATCTCATAAAAAGGACGTATTGAACTTATACTAATACAAGTTAATAAAAACCTCAACTAAATAAAAACCTCAACATTTCTTAGCATTCAGTATTTCCATTTTTCCAGTAAAAATAAGCATTACAAGAAAAGACTGACGATTTTATTTATTTAACTCAACAATATCCTTGTAAATGTATTCTCCAGAATACATAAAATTACAATAGTATTCAATGGTATCACTATAATATTAAAAAAGTCTTTGAACATGTTTGTCCTTACCTTTAAACCTAAGGTGACATATACATAATGCTCGACACGCAACATCTTACCTCAATAACCACCTATCACGTAACATTGAATGTGTTTACTTAAGTCGATAAATAGTTTATATGCAAATAAGTGCATATTTGCATATGATCTTCCTGCTAGAAGTAAATACTACTAACAATGTTCATTAAAATATCGTGTTAGTACGTTACTCTAACACTGGAGATTAACTATATGTGTTATGTATAACAGATTGATTTTTAATTGTTAATTAAGATCACCCTTTCAATTAAGATAACTGTAGAGACAACTTTGGCTATCTTTGAGGCTGGTCCGATGTTTCTCAAAGAAAAACCCAATGGAATAATATGCGAGGTGAACTTTCATTTATAAAGTCCCTTGTTCTTCATTGGTTAGATAAAACACTTTAATAGTTCATCTCAACTTGTAAACAGGTACAACTTCGTCCAAATGCATTATATACAGCTAATAAAATGCATTATACAACTAATAAACCGATATATTACCATTAATATATGCAACTTGTTTACACTTGCACTTTAAAGGAAGGTTTTAAGAATTAATTTAAGACAGAGGCGTAGCACAATGATAGAACGCCGAACTCATCATTCCGTGTAGTGATATGTTGCGCCTATAATGAAATGAGAGTGCTGACGACAGCTACTACTATGCCAGAAATACATGTCTACCTTGCTTCGATTTTTTAATTGATTCTAATAAACTTTCTAATCCTCAATATTTTAGAAAATAATAATGCACCTACCTATTTAAAAAATTGATCTTGCTGCTAGAAGTAAACACTACTTACATTCTTCATTGTAAGAAAGTGGTCTAACTTTCTCGGCGCCTTCCTGTAAGGCGTTGTTCATACTAAGGCGATATAAGATAAGCAATATATCGTAAGCGATATATGATACGCGACACGCAAAGGTAGATACTTGAAATCTAAAGGAAGACGATAAAAAAGATTCACAGGCGCCAATTGCACAACATATCGTAAGTGACATATCTCTCGAAGTATCACTTGTCGGTCCTTTCAGTGATTACGACATTTTACGCTGTGAACATGTCATTCTGTAATTCCTTTCATTAATTTAGTGAAAGCTCATCAGTGCATCTGGAACTACTCTATTGTCGCATAGACAGATGTGACGAGTACCGCATCGAGAGAA
>WYDF02177569.1:0-22018 GCA_009867245.2 Adranes taylori | reverse complement strand
TAACTCAAAAGATGCAATTGGTTTCTAAGAGCGGTTAGTGTGATGTCACCATGGCATTCAACGTGTTAACAGTGGTATATCTTTTGACTCTGAGAACACCGGTGGACTGATGGATTTCGAAATGAGCAATGTATAAATTACCAATTTTTTGATTATCTGGATGAATTCAAAATTAGTTTGCTCGGCGTAAATGTTCAAACCAAATTCCGGAATAAACAATTGCCGCTAATTTCATTTGAGAAAAAACGTGGGGGCGTAATATTGAAAACCTTTACTTCATTATTGAAATATTAACATCATTCGACCGCTAAGATTGTGTGCGTGTAATTGTAACTTATTAAATGTTGAGATCTAATTTAATGAAATAACATTATAATTAGAACAAGATGATTAAATCTGTAATTGGTGGGGCCAGTAATTCCAGTAGGTACCCTGATAAGTGACTAGATAATTCTTTTATAGAAAAAACTATGCCTTCTTTCGATTTTCGACATCAAATAGGAAATTATAATTAGGAATTTTGATATTAAAGTCAATATAAATACCGTTAAGATAAATATATTGAAAACCGAGTGGAGGTCCAAAATAGTGATCAAAATCAAACAACTTTGGTATAAATAATTTCTCCGATTGTCACCTTTATACTAAAAATAAAGTAATAAGCATATTTCACTGAGAGTGAGAATGAAACTTGGTTTGACTCCCCATTACATCTTGAACTCAGATATAGAAATGCATCTGAATATAATGTTCTTCATCCTTTTTCGAATTCGAGGTCACAATAAGGATTCCCAGTAAATATTGCAAGTTGACAATAAAAATGACCTTAACGTTCGTAGCCATTTCCAATTTTAAGGTCACAAATTGGACTTTCCGCTTATAAATCTACAATGTTTTCAAGAAAATTGGAAAAGAAAACTTAATAAATAACACAGTCTTAAAATTTCTGGTAGTCAGGCATTGAGTAATGGCAAAATAACATTAGATTTGAGTGAGAGGGACCAATTCAGTAACACTGTCTTGGGAACTAGGACGGAAGACTGTTTCATAAATGCCTAGCGAGAAAACTAGAAAATACTTTTCTCGCTAGATTGATTCTAGTAATAACTCCACCATTGAGTTATTAGGAGAGATTAAATCTACTGTTGAATATCGTAAGAGGTAGGTTATTAGAGAAAACTTCTTGGCCATTCTCATTGCAAATAAAAAAGTCTGCTCTTTAGATGAAAAAACTTCAAATTTATATGAACCAAAACTCAGCGAGGGAAAAATCAAACAAATAATACCTATTGGAAAGCCAGCAAATTTTATGTATGTGGTTGACACAGTCCAGAAGATAATATGGAGTTGCAATTATTAGCCTACAGCAGAAGAAATCATTGCAGATTCGAAGCTGCAAAGTAAAGCTGAAGTGGTGTTAAATACTTAGTACAGCTGTAGTGGCATAATTTCATATACAGTTTAATTAACTAGTTGGCTTCAATACACATGTGTCGCTGCTAGATTTCAGTGGCAACACAACTAGACCCTCGTACAATAATAATAATAAAATTTTACCTTCTACAAATATCAATAAATATCGTGACTACTTGATGAACACATACACGATAATGAAGATATTTCATTATAAAAACCGTTTAATAATATTTGAGATTGTGTGGGTCGATACCTATCCTATTTACTAGATCAAAGAAAATATTATTTAGTATTTCCTCTCAACTCTGTAACGCGTTGCTGATAAACTAAAATGTGATGGAGAACATGTATCGTGTTTGCTCGTTTAGTAATTTAAATAACTTCATTAACATTAATTTATTAACGTGTAACTTAAGAGATTTAAAAAAAATCATTTAACAAATAATTAGACAACGCGTTGTGAGAGGATCGGTGCGTTAGATGTTTATATTGACGGTGTAGCTCTGTGTGTTTACATCGCTTTAATATTGCTTTAAGCTATTTGGGCTTTATTTGATGTAATTAAAACTGTGGTTTCTGATTCTTCAATTTTCTTATAAAAGTGCCAATATGATTGACATAAATTTGTGCTAATTTTCGGTTTCACGTTTAATATAGCATTGTCAGAAGAAACTATAGCAAAATAAAATTATATAAGCCTAAATTACAATAACTAATTAATATATAAGTTACATTTATCCTGAAGTAACTTACTGAACGACAAAGAACTACTTGCCTGTAATTTTGGAATGTATGTTTTGGTATGTTGTGTCATTGGCTGCTTCGTTGTGAATGTATTTTATTAAGGTTAGGCGATATGTGTATATAAAATAAGTTTTCTTATTTCTGGGTGGATTTGTTAAGGAAAATATTCTGATTGATATTAGTGATATTGACTGATACTGATATTGATTCATCACTAGCTTATTCCAGTCCACTGTTGAACATAAGCCTCCCGTAATTTTTACCACAGATCAGAGATCCCTGTCTTGAACCGCCTGTATCCAGTTTGTACGGATTGCATTTTCGATCATCTGACCATCTGGTTGGAGTTCGTCCTCTACCTCTTAGTGCATCTTCTCTTGGCCTCCATTCAGTAATACATTTGGTTCATCTATCATCTGTCATCCTAGCAACATGCCCTGCCCAGTTCCATTTCAAAGTTGTTATTTTTTGTATTGCATTTTGTACTCTGGTTCGTCTGCGGATTTCATTGTTTGGTACACGGTCTCTTAAGGATAATCCTAGTATAGATCGCTGCATTGAGAACTGAGTCGTTCTAATTTTCTTCACACTATGTTTTGTTAATGTTAGGGTTTCCGAACCATATGTCATCACAGGCAGAACACATTGCTTAAAAACTGTCCTCTTCAAGCAGATTGTGAGAATTGACTTAAGGACATAGCGAATTTTTCCAAAGGCGATCCATGTTATTTCGATTCTACGAGCAAGTTCGCAAGTTTGATTGTCCCTCCCGATACGAACCTCCTCCCCTAGATGTTCATGTGTGTTTCCTTTACTATTTCTCCACCTACGCAAGCACTTCCCCCAGAACAAGGTTAGTCATGATTTCGGTTTTTGTCATGTTGATTTTTAATCCTAATTTTTCAGAGGCTAAGTGCAATCTTTCCAACATTAAGGTTGCTTCGCCCATACAGTCTGCGATTAGGATGATATCGTCGGCAAATCTAAGATGGTTTAGTTTTTCGCAGGTTTATATTTACTCCCATTTCGTCCCATTCTATCCTCTTACACCTAACTTTTAATAGGGCAATGAATAGTTTGAGTCTTGTCTTACGCCTCGTTTATTGGAAATTGGTTTGTATTTTCTTGGAGTTTGACCGATGCCGTAGCGTTGTCGTATATATGCTTGATGAGCCTTGTATAGCGATGATCTATTCGGCAGCTGGATAATGCCTTCAAGATCTCATGCTGGTTTATTGTATTTGAATGTCTTCTCATAGTCCACGAATATTAGTACTAGGGCTATATTCGACCGTCGTTTCAATTAGACTCTTAAAAACGCAGAGATGGTCATTAATTCCGAAACCTGATCTAAAACCAGCCTGTTCTTTCGGTTGATAGGCATCTAATTTGGCACTTAAACTCTTTGTAATTGTCTTGGTGAATAGTTTGTACAGTTGGGAAAGCATGCTGATCGGCCGGTAGTTTTCTAGTCTTTTTGTGAATAACGGTAATAACGGTAATAATGGCATTGTTCCATTTATTAGGTGTTATTCCCTTAGTAAGGCATTCATCAAAAAGTAGCTTTAGGGTTTTTCATAGTTTATCTCCACCACATTTAATAGCTTCTATGGTTACTCCTCTTCACCGGGTTCTTTGTTGTTTTTCATTTCAGAGAGAGCTGTTTTAATCTCACTAAGAGTAATTTCTGAAATTACTTCCGAGCTTACATTTATAATTCTAGGTACTGGAAATTTTGCTCTTTGAACATGTTGTTCTGTGTAAATTATTTATAAAACTTTTCTACCAGTTTAAGAATTTCATCTATATGTCTCCGAAGGTAATAGTTTGGTCTTCGGTGTATTTCATCATACATATATTTTTCTTACCGGGACAACGCTTAAGATTGAAGACTTTTAAACTTCCGTTATTTTCAATTACATTTTTAATCATCTCGGTGTTTGATTTTCTAATGTCCTCTCGAATAGCTTTTGATATTATTTTGTTTAGAGATTTCAGTTGTACGAAATTTGCGTCGTACTTGTCTTTCATTCCGCTTCTTTCTTTAAGAAGCATTTTTGTGTGTTGGCTTAATTTCTCATCTTTTTTATTTGTAGAATTACATTGTGTTTCTTCTGGTATTCTTACGGCATCTAATATCGTATTTAATGATTCCACATCGATTTCACTCTCTGATAGGTTTAATGATTTTTCTAGGGGCTCTTCTATCATTCTGTTGCTATATCTGCATGTTTGCAGGGGGAGTCCATCGTTTTGGTTTTGTTTTGGAAACCATCTTGTGTCTCTCTTTCCTAATGTCTAATTTCACTTTCGCACGTATCATTCAGTGGTCACTTCCAATTGAAACCTTGTTGTGAACTGTTACATCATGAATAATGTCTTTTCTATTTGAGATTATAAAATCTCATTCTTAGTTTTCACATCCGGGATTATCCATGTCCACTTTCGTTGTGGCTTCTTATTAAAGAAGGAATTCATTGCGAAAAGTTGGTGCTCCTGTAGAAAGTTTAGCAGCATCTCTTCTCTTTCATTTCGTTCTCGATAACCACAGTTACCCATAGGTCTTTCGGACTAATCCAATCTTTTCATCCAATTTAGTGTTTAAATCGCCTAATATTAGTGTATAATACGTTGGATAGTATTTTAAGGCTACACTAATATTATCATAGAAGTTTATATAGTTTGACTTCATTAAAATTAATATCACTCGTGGGGATATACTTTTGATTTCGAGTATATTATTGACAAGCTTTTTATGAATGATGAATCCTACACCGCCTTCAGATGCCGTATCTTGACCCCTATGGTGGAAAGGGTGATCGCTTTTTAAAATCTGATTTTCACCTCTTCTCCTAACTTCGCTCAGTCCTACGATATTTCCTTCTTTCCCCTACCTTATTTCCTCAAGTTCTTTTTCCAATTGAAACACTTTATCATCTGTCAGTAGCGTTCTAACAATATAAGTTGCGATATGCATTTGTTGCCTACAATAGTAGCCTGGTCCGATCCGGGGATTCTTCGCACCCTCTGCTCTTGTTCTTACCTGAGCGCTACCTTGGCCAGGAGTTCTTGAGCCGCCGGAGACTGAGGGGCATTGCTGATCTATATGTGACATGTTACGGGTTATATGGCTATAACTGACCACGATTGCCATGCGGGTTGACGAGTGGGTAGGATAGGTTGGGCTAAACTGAGATACTGGAAGGAGTTTTATGTTTGAGACCTGATCTTCCCCCAGGAAAGGGATTTGGGAGAAAGAGTCATTGGTCACGTAGACAGGGTCGCTTTCCTGTAGCAGACCCATCTTCACCGGGATCGCGAAGAGTTGTCTACCCGCTGATATTGATTAGCTGATATTAAAAGTACAAAGAATTTTAGCATCATCTTTGACAGCACGCTCGAGTTCTTGCACATAGATTAAATTAGTGAAATCATTCGTTACATTCACCTAGAGAACAAAATAGTTGAAATAAAAGAGTTATTTCTACGTATTTTTTTTCAACTAACTGGAAAGAAATACTGACATAACTGATATTTGGACGGCTATTAAGCGACATGGTCCACATATACAATGGTTGCAGTGTAGTCAGGTGTTGCAGCAAGGATTTTTGAACTTCATTTTGAAGCATTCTTTTTACCCTGTGTAAACCACTCCCTCAATCTGTGTGGAATACACTGTTTTGCTACAGCTTCGTTATGTGCTAGTTTTTGGGAGCCCAGAATGTTTGTGCGTGTCTTCTTATTTTCTACTCACAAACGGACGATTCTTTTGATATATGTTGAAGTTGACATTTAAGCAACTTTCAGAAACTACGAGGCTTTTTAAGGTTGTCATCATGTGCTTTAAGAAAATTGTCGATGCCAATGATAAACTGTGTTATGCTTCGGAAACGATTGAAACCACAGGAGCAGCTCAAACCCTATTGCCTGCAATGTGTGATTTCACGTTCTTGTGCTTTTTGTGTTTATGGAATAATGTTGACCATGTTCAAAAATATTTGCAAATTCTTGGAATGAGTTTCGAGAAGTCTGTTATCAAGATGGGAAGTCAAACGCTTTTTTTAAAACAAAAGAAAATTATCTTCTTGAGGTAGCATGCCAATTGGTTTGCAGTCTTAGAGCACGCCAATCTGATCGAAACTTTGGAAACTAAACTTCCTAAGTTTGTACAAAGATTGGAAGACAATTACTATGAGTTTACTGATGGATTATAAAAGAATCTACCTGTCTGCAGACCGACTGTACATATGTTAGCTTCATTTAAAGTGTTTTCTCCAATCTGGCTTCATTTTTTCTACAAACATGTAACTGATTCTCAGTTTCAGATATTTGCTCAGTATAAACCTTGAATAAAGAACAAATTGCACATTCATCCTATTTTGGTTTAAACAGTGTTATATTACACGAGCGTTGGTAAGTGACGCTATTGATAGCGAAGAAATATCTTTATGTTTGCACTAGACTTTAACATAAAATTTGTAGAGCATTTGTTTTGATTACCACTCTGACAGGAGATATTGCTTGTTGCTAGAAGTTCTGCAATAATGAGAATCTATAACATGTAATGCGTCAAGAAAATCTAGTAAGTGTTGGTTTTCTGCTTAAAATGGTTTGGTGTTTTTAACCTGTAAGAACTAGGTTGTCGTTTAGGTTCAGAAGCAAAACTATTCTTCCAACTTAACACGGTCCACCTTCTAATAGTAAGAGTGTTAAGGAACATTGTACCTCATACCCCGATATTATAACCATTGACAATTAGGTAACATAATAATGATTGAGCTCTAGTAGAAAATTATGAATCTTTTTCCCTTTGTCTGCTTATTCGGACAACCATTACTCTATTGTCGATATAAATTTTTTTCTTGTCCCAAGTCTCGTCTTTTCTATGTCGTAATACCATTTCTCATTCAATTTAGTTCGTCCAAAATATCTTTATCCTATTTCTCTCCAACACATTATTTTCAGCAAACCATGCGTTTTCTTTTACTTGGTAGCGCTTTGAATGTTTTTTACTTTTTTTTAGGAACATTCGATACATCAGAGTCTGAATAATCCAAATCTGCTGTTAGAACTCAATCCTCAACTCTTTCACCTGATATGTCACCAGTTCATTCAGGCACTTTGCGCGTTAATAGAAGCTAGTGCCTACACTCATGCTACAGCCATCAATTTCTGGATTTCGTACCACAACGTGAGTTGTGCTGATAAATCATCATAAGGAACTTCGAAGATTTCATTTTGTTGATAATGTTTAACCGCTTTAGTTGTATTATAGCGTATTATTTTGAATACTAAGTTTTCCACAGGTGTCAGGTGTGAAGGATTCAACTGTTTCTGAAACACTTAATTCAGTAAACACTTAATTCACTTAATTCAGGAACGTTCGTGGAGTGAATGGGGCCGATTTGGTTTTTTGATTTCGGGTGCTGTCGGCTCGGTGCGGCCCTCCCATTGATGATATTTATTCGTGGTGCGGTCAACTCGTTGGTGAGACGGATTCGGCGGCTTGGTGATGCGGTTGGTTCTTTGGTGAGGTTGACTCGTTGGTGAGGTTGACGATTGAGTCCCTGATCGTGACATCTCTCCTTGACGTAGTTCTTTTCCACGATGTTCGCAGATACGGATAAAAGAGAGTGTAGGGGAGAGTTAGAACATATATATAGATGCAAGAAAATACATAGAAAAATGAATGTTGAGAGGGTCAAATGATTCAGCCGAAGAATTAAAGTGTGTACGTTGTATGTACATGACTCGCTAGCAAAGAAAATTTGTTACTAACTTTGTTAAATTTTAAATTAATTTTTATATACGAAAAATTAGATTCTGATTGCGTTGGTTGCGTTTCACTTAGAAATGCCCAAACATATGTGCGAAAATATGTGCGAAAATGCACACTCGACACGAATACTTAGCCATTTATTAGAGTATAATTGCTGATAACGGTGTGCGAAATGCTCACTAGAAAGGTATCAGAATGGGCCCAAAATGCATCTTATTGAAACTTGTCGGGTATGACTCTTTATTTGAAATCAGAGACTTTTGGTATCCAACTTCGCCGCCGGTAGTTCTTGACATTGCCAGCGATATTTAGGAAAGGTCTGGACGAAATTTCTGCTAAAATCTTAAGTAAGGGGAATTTTTTACGAATAGGAAGCGTTTTTCATCCGTTGTGAATTCTAGGGAGCAATATGGCATCACATCCGTGTCAAGTTGCTGATATTTTATGATTCTATGATAGGATGTTCTTCAATCAGGTTTAATGTGCGAATGAACTAACGACCTGCAACCCCCTGCCAAAATAGAGATTAATCAATCATGAGATAGTGGCGGTGGATTTAACATGAAAAGTTCAGTACGCATTTTCAAAAGTTCAGTCAAAATGACGTATGCTCCTTTCAAGTACAATAGGAATAACAGTTAAATGAAAGTAACGTCCTAAAGATCCTTGAACTCCTTAAGACATCGTTGAAAACTAGATAGCATCAAATTTCTGGTTAGCCGAAACCAATTAAGAATTTATTTTTCGAAATTTAATGTGTTGAAAGTCTACGGAAAGGCGAACACATCATACAAAAAAAATCCCGCAAAACCAAATAACCGTAAAGGATAACAAAAAGTATTTCGCTCCTAATATGTATACAATCTTTTGTACGCGTTCTACATTCAAGCGCGCAAACAAAAAACTCGAAAAACATCTGTTCAAAACAAAACACGTGGAAGGAAATCATTAATCACTCTTAATCTATTCTGATGTTAATGTCTTTTGAGCAAAAAACAGCAAAAGATAGGACAATCGAAAACTGGGCGATATATTGTGCATCTCTCTTTCTCTTCTATCTCTATCCATGCGCACTAGAATACAGGCGATGAGCAGCTTGCGCAGTTAGCTATATCTCCCTCTCTCTTCCCTCTATGTGCAAGGTAGTGCAAACGCTGCCTGGCATTTTGCAGATGGCTCTATCGGTAGAGCTCGACATCGACATGGTTTGCGGCAGTGCTCGACATCTCTCTATACGTTTGCAAAGAGAACTTCTCGGATTATACATCATACAACTTTCCTTTGTTTGAATTGTATTAAATTAGATATCAATTTTCGATTTATTCAATTACCAATTTATATATTTAATTTGTGTACAGTAAATTAGAAAATCATGTTACATGCCGATGTATCTTCTTATATTTAATTAGCCGAGGGCTATTATAGATAGCTTCGCCCAATTATGGATTTATAACCAGAAATGAAAATGATAAGAAATAGTGGAAATAAATTTTTTAAAGAACGTTTTTCTATTACAAAATTAAATTTAAAAATCAAATCAAATTTGTTTTTTTTCCATTAAACTAAGTTATTTAATTTTTAAAGTCACTAACTTTACAAAGAAACTAGTAAATTACTCAAAGAGAACTAAACAGAAACACTGCCATGCAATCTCTTGGAGTATATAATACAAAATTTAGTTAAGCCCGAGGAACTAAATACTGAATGACTAGCAAGGTAAAGTTCAACTAAAAGTAATACTAATATAAACTCTTTACCAAAAGAAACAGCAACTGAAGATCTTTGACGGAAATAACTCTTGGGAATTACATATTTCCAAAAGCCTGCATGCACAAAACCACCTTTTTTTATTTAGCTAGAGGAAATCGCCAAAGTGGACTATCCAGATAACCAGTCTGTGGTATTTGGGCTCCACCTCTATTTGCAAAGATGGGACCCACCAAAAAGTTTCGGGGGCCAGGATCAAACCTTACCGGTACGAGTTTTCACATGACTTCAGTAAGATGACCTAATGTAGGCCCTGTCGCTTTAATAGACCTTGCTTCTTAGCCCTAATCTGAGAAAAGGCTCACGCGCTGCCTACTCAACATCTAGACCTCTTTGCCCGCCTGTCAGAGCCGGCTTCACGATCTTGATCGTACTCGCAGTATTCGCCGGGCCTGTGGTCTATTTGGTGCAGGTATACACCTAAACTACTATGCCCAGTTAGCACTTGTGTAAGGTAATAATTAAGGTTACCTCGCTTCGCGTCACGCCAGGTTCTAACATAAGGGATCAGGCTATGCGTTTGCATTTAACGCTGCTGTCCCATTACGCTTGCCAGTTAGGAATTCCGACCGTTCTCGTCGGGGCGATGTCCTTCGCGTGTAGATTCTTGCTCTTTCTGCAACTTAGATCTTTATTGGCACAATGCCTGCAATAACATACAGTACGCCCATAACATACAGGGAGACTCCGTCCGATATGCACATGTAACACCAAGACGGGCTCCATTCCAGGAGCCCTGCGATCTTTGCTGTGGATAGTGTTTCTACCCAGACTGGCGCTGCGTAGAGAGCCGTGGCCCTATGATACTGTAGAGGAGTTTTCTTTTTCCAATACATGCGCCACCAATCCTTGGCACCAATCTAGCAACCTGGGAGCTCGCTGCAGTAGCTTTTTCCGCCGCATGTTACACACGTGTGGCGAGGCGAAGTAACTTATCCAGCAGGACTTCCAAGTATTTAGCCTCGTTAGTGAAACACAGCTGGTGTCCCAGAGCCATAATATTAACTGGAACCACTTTTCTTCTTTCCGTCAACCATATACCCTTCATTTTTTGATGCGCATGGGTTAGCTTGTGTGTCCACAAAACCACGTATTACACGCTATCTGATGAGATTAACAGTAATTCTATAGGAGCACCTGACCGTGGAGATGAGAGGTCTATGCATCATTGAAACTGAATAATTTGACATAAAATATAGAGGAAGCTGTTTTATATTCTATTGGAGCAGGTCTCTGGTCTAATATGTGTAATATACGAAAACGTGGAGTAAGCAGGTTAACACTCTTAACCGACGAAATACTGAGTTAGGTAATTCATGTTTAATGTTTTTAATTGTGTGGTAATATTGCTTTTAAAAGTTCATGGCTTAATGATAATATTTAATGACTTTATTATGTAACATAAAATAATTTCTATCATTAATGCATAATCTTTATATAAATAAATTACTCTAGCACTTATTTTTTGTGTAATTCATGAAAACAATAGTTTTGGTTGTTTTGGTTGTAATTCCCAAGCGTTTACCATTATCAGCTAGCTAAAACTATATTATCTTAAGAGAACCTAACTCTTTCTTCAATTGTCTGTAGTGCACGCGACCTTTGTATCAAGAGTTGTTTTTTTAATTTTCTTCATTATTATTTCACATGTGATTTCGTATTTCTATAACGTTAATATAAGAATGAATTGAAAATTAATTTATACAATGTGAAATGTTTATTACCTCATGTTATGCCAAAAATTTTTCACGATATTAAGTAAACTTTCAGACAAAGCCGAATTCCAGCTCGATGTAGGTATTATCTCGGCCGCCAGTATCCTTGTATGAATTTCTAAATATTATTTAGAATCTTCCGAATAAGACATCTACAAATTTTAAAGTTTGCAACCATTAGCGATTAAAGTTTGCAAACAGCGTACCACAAACTTTAAACAAACTAGATATCGTTTTAGTCGAGTCTCTCCAGTAGTATTAGAAGATTATCAAAATCGTGCCATTAAATATCAAAGAGCGATGAAATAAATGTAGTGCCCAATTACGCAGTGTCGAATCTAGACGATTTACTCCGGAGGGAGGGGGGGGGGGGCTGGAATTACATAAATCGATGGTGTGATGTATAGCTTACTCCGCTGACGCCAGTGTCGTGCGGAACCCTAAATGTCCAGAATTTTTAAATAAATTAAAAAGCAACTTCCTAGATAATTTCGGGTCACACATAAACTACATTTCATAGATTAACTCCGGGGAGCACCCCTTGGATTCGTCACTGCAATTACGCGGTTAAATAATTTCTAGGCAAATATAGCGTTAATAGAATCATTGGCAATATTACCCCCACTCTTTGTAATATTTATCAACTAATTTCCAACTGTTTATAAAAGCGGACAGACGATCTTGTATTCGAGCTGGGTTCAGGAAGGCTACGAATAATATCCAGTTGAATGTCAAAAAGTTTTTAATTGCCTGATGATTTACGGAATTTGAAACTTGTGTCCGAAAATTTGCTATTTTAAAAAGAAATCCTGATAAACTTTAGGAAGGCTGTATCTGCATTGTCTGTGCCGGACCCAAAAATCGCCGATATTATTGTATGCAGCAACGTACACATTCTAAGAAGCACAATTGGACGCCCCCCTCCCTCCTCGTCCCGGATCTCCTCACGTGGACGTGTTTTGAAAAATAATCCCATCTGCCACCTTAGCAATTATCAATTTGAATCATATAGATATCAGAAGAGATCCCTACGCATTCGTACATTCCACACTTAGTTACGATATTTCATGAGAGCAATATACAGACGTATGGACCGGTATAAAAGAATTTTAAGGATCATTTTCAACGTACCATTGAACATACCAATTCTGTTTAAATTCAAGGACACTTATCGTCCCATATTCATAGCAAATCTGTGGTTTTAATTTAAGTACATTGGACCTCAATATTGTTTTCGTAGAATAAAAATAGCCATGTCAAATAGGTCAAAATCGGGAATGCGAAAAATATAAATGTGCCATATCATATACGTCATTTCAAAAATCTCATGCTATATAACAGAAAATATCTTCAGATTGGCTTGCGACCGCCTTTGTTACCCTGCAGAAGAAAATCAAAACCATAATTTGTGATGACTATAAGACGATAAGGCTAATGTCTCACATTTTGAAAACCTTCCTGTGGCCCATACACACTCTACTATATAAGAAGTGTGAGCAACAAATAGATCCACCTCAGTTCGGGTTTAGAAAAGGCTTGAAAACTCGCAAGCATCTTTTCACTTAATGTAGTTACATAGAGAAGCACAGATATAAATGTCAAATTATAGCGTGCTTGGTATCTATCGAAAACCATTTAACTATCGACAACCATTTGATGGCGTGTGGCATCAGAAGATAGCATCAGACGAAGCGCCTCAGATCTAGATGCCGGCGACCTGCGCATTATTACTGACCTCTACTGGTACCAAACCGCACAAGTAAGAATAGACGGCACAACGTCCAAAAAATTGCAATACAGAAGGGTGTACGACAAAGTTGCGTTCTACATCTGCCCGTCTGTTCAACCTTTATCCTGAAACTATATTCAGAGAAGCACTTGAAGGCACGAACATAGGCTTATACAATACTAGCGGACCCGGCAAACGTAGTTGTCCAATGTCATTACACCGCTTCCGTATATGTATTAAACAGATCGGCTAATAGCTGAAGCGACGTCTCTTACTTCAGTCCTGGCAGTATCTCAGTCAAGACACTATCTGGACCTGCAGCTTTACCGCTTTTTGCGGATACAATAGCGTATTCGTCTTCGGTTCTTGGGATATCAATTCCGTCATCGTCGATAATATTATGACTTGTGTGTCTATATCATTGAAGTGGGTTACAAGATATTACTTCCATTCCTTCAGTTTTTCATCAATAGATGTCAACACCTTTCCTCTTCTGTCCATAAAGATGCTTTTGTCATTAGTTTTGTACATCCCAGTCACTTGTTTCACCTTCTTCTGCATTTTGAATAACTCTTTGCACGTGATTCCTCGATTTCCTTGCACTTTTTCGTTAGTCATTCTTTTGCACGTCTCACTCGGTTGTGAATTTCCCTGTATACTTCGTAGTACCTACGACTGTCCTGGTTTTTAACTGCCGCCGAAAGTCCATCAATTGTAAAATTTCGTCGATCATCTATGTTTGCCAATTCCGTTTGCTAGTTAACTTGTCTTTGCTTACCGCGTTAAGGGTGTATGTACTACTTAGTACCTGATGCCTCCCGTTGCAGCTTCCTTAAGACGTTTTTAAATCACTTCGGTCTAGACATACATTGAAGAAGTTCGTCGTCGTCGTCCCAAGGATAACCCATTGCTCGGAACCCTGTCTACTTTGGAAGGGTTCGGCTTTAGTGCACAATTACATTTTTTCATCAATTTGTTCATTTTAGTGTTAGTATTGTAATTAAATAGTTAAAGTGAACTAAACTGGTTTCAATTAATCGCTGTAATTAAACGTCTAATCGCTAAGCGAAATATCAACCGATTTTTAGCAGCAAAAAGAGTAAATTCAATGGGTGTTTACAGTCCACCGCTCTACAGTCGCAATAATACTCTACATTCAAGTATTCTACCACGGGAATTTCGTTCAGTCTTCTGTTTAATTCCCCCCTGGACCTAGGTTTTCGTGATAGTTTAGCTTTTAAGTATCAATTTGCAGTAAACTAATATTTTTAATATTTTTTTTCAGTTTTAAGTTAACTTTTGCTAGAAGCTGATTGTGGTCAGATTGAATACCTACGCCTGAATATGTTTTAGCGCTTTTGACGAAATTTCTGAAGCGTTGCTTAACCAATATATAATCGATCTAGTTTCTCACATATTTCTCCGCATTTCTGGTCCACGTATATAGGTGTCTTGCTGGTAACTCGAAGTATATGTTCGTTATAACTAGGCGTTATTCCTGACGTAATTGGACTAGTCTGTCTCCGCGTTCGTATGGTTGGGTTAAATCAGAATCCCCCACTATATTATCTCTTCGGCTGCAACCCACTTTTGCATTAAAGTCTCCCATTACTACGGTGATGTCCGAAGCTTGCTGGTTCTAAGTGCTTCTTTAACTTGGCGCAAGACGGCTCAATGTCTTCTTCCGATGCTTCGCTTGTGGGAGCCTATACCAACATAATGTTAAATGGTATTGGATCATGATGACCCGATCCGACACCGGACACTAATTTTTAACAGACTCATTTGCTTCCTATTAGGATAAAGGTTTAGGATAAAGCTATTTGGGTGTTGTGATGAGGTCTCTCGAGAGTAATACACTTCGTAACCGTTGACCTGATATTTCCCTGACTTTGGGCCTCTCACTTCACTACTTCCGAGGACATAAATTTTCAGCCTGCCCATTTCTTGAGACAGATTATGGGCTTTCCCGCCTTCAGAAAGGCTCCGTACGTTCCATGTGGCTATCTTCTTCATGATCGACCCGGATATTCTTAGCATTCCATGCCTATTTAAGGGTTGCCGGGGCCTGGCTTGTGGTTATTTGTTGTCTGACTCATGCTAAAGATTTATCCTGGGGATTATAATAAGGTGGTTTTCCGTTGTCTTTCTCATCTCTGTGGCATGGCCATATCAGCCGAACATTTAGCTGCTGCCCATGCTTGTCACATGTTAGACCGTATCGAATATTGTTCTCGGCTCCCTCATTCCATACTGACATACGTGATGACGTATGTCAGAGGAATGCTTATTTAGGGGCGGCATTGACTATCCACGTCGCAGCAGTTGACCATTCAGTCCCAAATTCCCAATGACCATTCCCAATGACCAATCAGTGTGTTCAGTTACTGCTGCCGCTGTAGTGTCCACCACTGCTTTTTCGTCATTACAATGCTTATCTTGAAGCTAATCATAATACCTATTGACTATCGCACTATTCGCAACCTGTGGACGCGACTGGTAGCCTACAGCTCAACCTCAGCAATCTTCGGGTTCTTCATAGATCTTCAGGTTGCAGTTTCCCGAGCGAATCTAGCTAATTGCATCAGTAAACTCCGGAGCGAAACTGAGCTATGAAAAGAAGATAAAATAGGAATGCTCTAAATGTAGATGTGATCGTGCTTTACAATCTTTCTAAAGTACTTATTATATTTATTGAAAGAATATTTTATTGTAATACAAAAATTCAATTTGTTAAATGTGTGCATCCTGTATACTTTCTATGCCTTTATTTAATTCGGTGTAGACAGACGAATAGACACAAAGGCATATGGGAAACTCGATTCTAAACAAAAGTGGAAATGTTACTTAGATATGCGGAAATGTTTCGATGCAGATATATTCAATTGTTAATTCAGTTATTTTCGCTACCGACCGAACCATATGTAACACAACAGTGATGACACAACTGGTTATTTTCTGGGTACTTACTTACTTCATTATAATGAAAGCATAGTAACGTATAATTTAGTAATAAACAAGGAAAGCTTATATAGCTTATTACCACAAATTATTTTGACATGCAATTTATTAATATATCTCACTTTGTATTTTAGCATTGGGAACTACTTTTGAGAAATATGCATTTCATTTTAGTTTATTGCAACAATAAACATCCAGATTAATTATTAAACTTAACGTTTAGAAAAAGCACATTTCATTTTTGGGATGTTTTTCAGATCAACTGGTACTAAGCATATTTATTAAGTAATGAAGTGGATTTCGAAAATCTATTATATAATTCGAAATGAGCCCATTAGGTATAACTGTAATACTTAATACTTAGCCCATTACCTGCCACTATAGCACGCAAAAATGGAAATACAGGAACTGGATTACAGATACCACAATAGTTTAAAATTGATCTATATTCACGGCGTATATTGCAAGATGGTGCTTAGTGCAAAACGTTGCATAAAAGTTACTTCAATCTAAATTAGATAATAAAAATCTAAATTTAGGATAGTAGAGGAGTCCCACTTGGAAAAGGAACTTAAAGGCTAAAAGTATTTGAAAATTTATATTTCCAAGCATAAGTCAATCATAAGAATATTGATCTTGATGTCCCATTTATATTATCACATTCTATTTTGGAGGAGCTGGTTAATCTCCGACGTGAGATTGATGAGAGCGCGATGATTTGTATATGGGTTATCTCATAATCCCCTAGTTACCGCAATCGTGTTGAGAAAAAAAAAGCACTAGACTGTACCGTTGCTAAGATGGACGTGCCTTTCAAATTTAATCGTGCCTCGAGTGGTTAAATAATTAATGGTAGCGCCCGCCCTTAACACTATTCGAAAGTCAGGCAGAAAAAATTAAATGATCGTTTAAATTAAATTCAATGTATTGGTCGTTGTTAACGAAAAAACATTTCTCTCATTTTTATTTAGTCCTATTCTAATCTTTTACAGTACTTTCAGTACTGATAGGTTTGTTATCGGATAATATATCCCATGTAAATTAATTCAATAAATTAATTAATGTAATAAGTAATCCTTTAATATAATATAAATTGATTGATCAAATTGGATTCAATTCGGGCAGACTATAAATAAAAATTTATTGGACGAGAAAAAAAATAGATGTTTAACCCCAATGAAGTGGAAAGGATTTAGAATGCGACGCAAATATTATATTCGCAGGAAAGTCGTGATCTTTCCGTTTATTACAGAAATTCTCGGTGCATACATATATAGCAAAAGGTTCTATCACGTACGCTGGCACCGCCTTGTTCCAAAACCACTAACATCCCATATAGATGCATTTATTCCATATTATTATTATTATTTCCTTAAAAATCGTAATGTTAAGCTTCCGTGTCTACCTGCTATATCTTCATTGGCTACTTATACGTTGAAGGGATAGGTTTAGCAACTTCCGCTTGGACTTTATTTTTACGGGAGGAGAAACTTATGTTTTCGTAGATTTTCGTCAATAAAATAATGCAATTTTGATACATAAAATTGCAAGCGAAGCATTGAAACTTTTCCATTGGCCATAGTTCAAAATTTCCTAAATTTTTTTAGCAGATGTTTCCTTCAAGCCATGCTCATTTAGTCTTCGAGTTACACAAACAACCACTGTCCACCGGCAACACGCCTGAATCCTTCTTGTCCGCTAATTTCGTATAACAGGAGCCACTCAACCCAGCCTTCTTCAACGCATTTTGGGTCTTGTACTAGTTACGTTTGAGTGAGCAAATTCACACGTTTAGTTAAATAATTCAACATTAAATGATCAAACCAATTTTCTTGCACCTTGAGCAAAATGGCGCTCTTGAATCTGATTTGCTCGAAGTGAGCACCAGAACAAATTCGCTTATATTATTTATTTAAATTTAAATTCGAATCAACCAAGCCAGTAAGACATTCAAGTATACATAGACATTACACCGTTATTTTCTGCTGAATCTTTCATTATTTTGTCATCATCTTTTCATCTCATTCACTCATAAATATTTTATATACCCTTCCTTGTATTCTACTTCGTCAATGAGAAAAGGAGGAGTTCAACCTCAGAAGAAAAGAAAGACAAAGCGACTAGCTCACTAAACCAATGGCGATGATAGAAACAGGACACCGAGAGGCCTATCAACCGTACTGCCCTCGTTGCTGGTAGATCGGACCTACGCCATCCACAATGCTGAAGTGACAAGAGAAATCAACATCAACCTCCAGTTTGCCAATTTCACCCAAGTGATGATCCATTACCTCCCGCTCCAGAAAATGATGGTTGTATGCTATAACTCGTGAGGCCTATTTCGCTAATATTTCGCCGACAGCGATTAAAACATCGTACGCACCATTTCAATCTTTGCCAAAAAATTACATCACATTTGAAATAATTTATCTCACACCACAAACTATGCATCTCATATCTTCGTACTTTTTACCTAGCTGTGAGAACCTAGAACATCGTCGATAGCCATTCATCATTCCACCATTTAATTTTATCGACGTCATGAAGAAGTAGAAGAAAAGTCAAGTTCCAATCAGCAGAACAATTAATGACAGAAATCAAATTATCACTAGTTCGCTACTTTTGACTTGCTATTTTTAATAATGGAGGGTGATAATGGAATCATCCTAGCAAATTTTGCAATAAATGGAAGCTACTCATTGTCAGTCAATTACAATCGCGCGTCGTGATATATATATATATATATATATATATATATGAAGCTTATTATATTACTCCGTTATTGCGTATACATATATTCGAGGAGTTCAACCTCGTATATATAAATGTTTACCTATATCTTTGTGCATTTATTATAACAATAGAGATCTGTCACCCCTGAGAGCTGTTGAATGAGCATGTTGTGTTACAAACAAGCAGAATAAAATAAAAGCAGTATGGTAGGCAAGAAGCACAAGCCTGCTTTAAGATCAAATTAAATTCTGTAACAGGTTCTTCTAAGTTCCAAGTTCATTACATAATCTGAAATTTTTAGTATTCTTGTTTACGAATGTTCTTGTGCATTTTTGTTTACGAATATTAATTCTAAATAGTATATTTATGAAGAAAATCGCATAAAAACGACTTTATTCCTAGTACGAACGTTAAAACGCTATATGTATGACTGTTAGGAATTCTATTACATTTGTCTCAATAAGTATACCTTATTATATTACTCCGTTATTGCGTATATATATATATAAATGTTTACTTACATCGGTGTGTACTGATAATAATAATAGGGATCAGCCACTTTCTTGCTCGCTCATGAGAGCTCTTGTATGACCATTTAATGTTACACGAGTGAATGAAATAGAGATCGTTTTTTTAATGAGGAGAAGTGAGGTACAAGAAACTGTTGCCGACACTAGCTGGACAGATATGCAGTCGGATCGGAAAACACTAGTGGGTACGGGTAGAAAGACCGTGTTTTAACACTCAAAATCTCAGTTGAAAGTCATTTTTCTGAATCTTAAAATAAGCACCCACATGATGTCTTAGCATAATTGTGAGTAATATTTGTTTAATTTATACTGACTAGATTTAATCGCTTAAACATATTAACGTTCTTTGAATTTATTATTGTCACAAAATTTTCATAAAACGACTTAACTTTTAAAATACTTAATTTAATGCGTTAATAACTATTATGGTGTTTCTTGGTAAATTATTTTATTTACTTGGGGGTTAGAGTTGAATGTTATTGTTTGCAAATCAGTTGTTTCATTAATCCATTGATTAAGGAAAGTGTTGGGTTTTATAATTTCATGGGCCGCACTAAACCTATTTAAATCTGAGCTATTAAATTAATTCAAGGGACGAATAAATGATTTAACTGTTCATTTTCTTCGATTCCGTTCAGGGTAGATGTGTGGGTTTAGGAAAATTGAGGATAAATTTATTTTAGCAAATAAAATCTAGCCCTCTATCTAGTCATGGTTTATTTATTATATTTTTAATCGCGACAATATAGTATATGGACGAACTAGGTAAAAAGGAAAACTTTCACATTAACCGGAACTTTTTGGCTGCTACGTGCTGGTGGCATAGCACGCTGATCACTGCAGTACAATATGTGCGCTCTTTAAATTAAAAAAATTAAATGTGCTGAACACACATATAGTAAATTGACATAAAAATAACAATGACTAGAATCATATGTGTATGCATCATACAAACAGAAAATGAAGAAAAAACTCCATAGTTGTACAAAACTATTCCGGTAAGGACATACTATTCATTTTTGATGCTATATATTTACATAAGTTTGCTAGAGCTTTTTGAAGACCACACGTACGCGATAAGAGGGTTAAAGAATGTTTTGAAATGATTAAAATCTGTAAGTTATCCATATATTCTTTCTTTTATACGCATGCAAATAAAGCAAGTTGAACCAAACTGGATATTTGCCATTTTACTTTCCAAATATAGTTTTGATTAGCATTATTTACCTCTACATGTATTCCTTTTGCTAACTAATTCAGTTTAACCACTGTATCAGTGCAAATATTTATTTGTGGTTGGAAGATGAATATTAGACTTGTCTAACGGCAGACAGTTCAATAATAACCCGGAGCTACGTGAGGAATTAACATCTTCGATGGAATTAGTTTAAAGAAGGTTTTGTTCAGCTAGAATAATCTCAATGACTTTTACACTGAGCCACTGAACATAAATGGTAGCAGCAGATAGCTCACGAACATATAGATATGGCCCTCAACGGGGAGAGGGGTGCAAAGAACCACATAATCTGCACAGAACAATACAAATTTACATGAAATGCTTGAGTCCGTTAAAAGAAAAATTAAAGTAAACAGTACTGTGAAACATATCAAAAGACCAAAGGTAACTCTTAAGTTAGAGATTTGGGCGACAGAACTTAATTGCCGGAGCAAGTTGTTCATAAACACTTTGAACGAAAACCAATATTTCCAGGACATCTTTAAAAACAATTCTCTCTCAATAGTTGCTTCTAAGCGAAAGCACATAATTGATACACTGTACGGAACTCATTGAAGCATCCATTCGTCAAAATAGGAGGAGTTGGAGTAGCTGTCTTACACCACCTTTATAGAACGGGAAAAGCAAACGTTCACTATTCGTAAACCCAACAGAACAACATATACATGTGGAAGCAATTTAAAACTCGCGCATTTAAATAAATGTTTTGAAATGGTGAAAGCTACTAATGATAAGAACAAGTAGTTTCCAGATTGTTTCTACAATATAGAAGAAACTAGACTACCAATAGTTCTACAAACTAATCCACAGCTAATGGAAGGGATACGGAATTCTTTGCGCTATTCAAAAACATGATCGACACTTTAAGGACAGGCGACATTTTAAGGATGGGTCTATAGATAACTTTAATTCTTCTATTTACTCAAAGACTTATGCAATAATTTATCACACATACCAAACTTTCCAAAGGATCCATTATTATACTGGTTTTTTAGATGGTGATGATTTTGATACAAGAATCTTGACAATTATAGAGCTACTTCGAGAAAAGCATACACTTCATTGTGCTCTCACTCAGCACACAAGTTACAACTTTCAGACAAAACTCCGATATAGCTGTGACAGAGGAACTACGGTTTAGTATTTCGATGTAGTTGTGCGACATGCTTAGGACCTAACGATATTACATATCTTTTGGGAAACGCCTATGTAGTGTAACTTTGAGTAGTTACAGATAGCCGATTCTAAAGCATCCGCCAATCCGCCAAGACCTTGCCTTAACTCGTTCACTCGTTCTAAAATAATAATCGTTCCGTGGAACGGTATTTTTTCGTTATTTAGGAACTGGCATTGAATTTGACAGCTGTCAAATAAAAATCCAATATGGCGGCTGGTTGGGGTAAAAAA
>WYDF02177568.1:0-36376 GCA_009867245.2 Adranes taylori | reverse complement strand
TATTTTTGTATATATTTGTGGTACACATGTTTATAGTGACCTAATTTTTTCGTTAAAACAACATATCAGAAGTAGTAAGTGTTCAAGCAAAGATTGGTGAATTAAATCCAAAAGCATTGTTTGTACCCTGCTGGAGTATACTCTGTTGCAACAGTTCCATTGTGTGTGACTTGGAAGCTTATAAAGTCTGCGTACAAACTTTTCCTCAGATTCTAAGCAGCGATGGACGATTTTTCTGACCAAAGTTGAATTTACAGCTAAACGACTTTCAAAAACAAGATGGAGTGCTCACTACAAAGGTTGTTAAATCTGTATTTAAATTGATAAATCGATAGAAAAATTTGCGGTGTCAAATCTATGAAGTTGTCTGTCTGTATGTCTATAGTAAGACTGTCTGTGTCCAGATAACAAAGCTTTAGTCTATCTCTGTATGTTGGCGTGAGGTACTGAAATCGTACATAAAGTGTTTGGACAGTTCGAAGTCGGCATCTCCATTTGAAGAAGATGCGTGTTTATGGGAAAAGGTCTTAGAAGAAGTCAACCACTTGGAATGAGCTTCGAGAAGTTTATTATCAAGATCAAAAGTCTAAAGGTCCCCTTAAAAGACAATAGAAATGACCTTGTTAAGCAAGCACTGCAAGTTGTAAAAGATACATGTGGAGAGATGAGTATTCCTGTAGTAAAAAGAAGAACAAACAGAAGTAAATTATGGCCGGAAAGAAGGCTGCAGATGAGCCGGTTACTTTGGACCAAGGACTGTCGCATGCAAACAAACTCATTCACATTATGCATTCTTAGTTGCAATTTATTGCATAAAATAATTGCACGAATTGGAACCTGTTGTATTACCCGTTCATCTTTACCACTAAATTGTAGTAAAATAAGTAGTGCCAATCGTCACTTATGTCATTCAATAAGTCTTTTTCAGTTATTTAGAGCCAGTGTTAAGGCTGTGCTACTATTATTAGACAATAAAACCACATTTTCCGTATCCATTTCTTTCGATATTTCTATAATATACAGACTAATGCCGCAACTGATAGGTACTATGAAATCCCTCCCAGAACAGAGGACAAAACTGTAATTTAATGAATGAACTGTACAAACTACTACGATCATTTATATTGATAGGTTACAAGTTGGTGACAATAAAAAACTTGCAGAAGTGTGAATGGTCCTGTAATTTTAGGCTTCAAACAACGAAATGCGCCAATATTGTGAATTCAAATGTATGTAATTGCATACATGTAAACCTCACTTTAGAGCGCATTGATAGATTTCAGCAAGAAAGCGATACACGCTACGATGTTATAGAATGTATATTAGATCGATTTGTCGTCTTAGAATCCAGCAATCTGATCGAAACCACAAAAACTGAACTTCACAAGTTTGTAAAATATTTGGTTGAAAATTATAATGATCTTTCTGCAGACGATGTCCTTAGAGAAATTCCACGCCTAATAGAATTTCTAAAAGGCATCAAAGTTCCCTGGTTGGACTTCCTTAAGATTCTTAGAGTTTGTGGCTGAATATAAACTTTTCAACACTTTAGCAATAAAATTTTTCTTAGTTTTTCATGTCTTAACCAATTGAATAAAAAATTGCTTTCACAATACATTTCATTTTACATTTCGCTGAACATGGACGTGGATAAGTTTAAACTCCACAGTGGGTACTACCGGAGCTTGCTACGCCACTGATTACAATAATATAAATAATAATGGAGAAAAGCTGTACCAGCATCTTTCGTAAATGTTATCAAATATCAGACCTGAATTTTGTTGGATTAACCAAGAGCAGAAACTCAAAATACACAAACAATCTATCAAGTACAATAGAGCCTGTCAACTTATTAACAAAGACCCTCTAACAGTTCAACGAAATCATATTGGCTTGTGTCTTTATCTGATATTAATTAGGATAAGAAATCTTTTAGTACAATATTTATAATCTTATACAAGTACAAATATACTCGTACTCGGAAACTTATGTAAACAATCAATTTGTTATTTCAATTCACAATAAATAATATAATACGCAAAATGTCAAATATTTTGACAACGAAATGTCAAAACAAATATATTTTAAATGTAAACAAAGCTCTGACAAATTGATCAAAGCAGTTCAAAGCATTTCATTCATAAAAAAACATTCATCCGTCAAATATGCTTAACCATACAAATACGATTTAATCGCTACTAAATAGTCCACTTATTTCACATGCAACTGAACGCAATAAATTAAATTGCTGCATTTTATTTAGAAGCGTAAGCAAGTTATATTCAGAAATGCGTGTTTGTTGATGTTTACCTCACGACTTGTTCAAAATAATTACTTAGTTCCATGAAACGCCGTTGAATGAAGCGGAGCGCTAGCGTACATCACATCACTACCACGCACCCAAAGTATATAACGAAAGTGACCGGCTACTTGACTCAAAACACGAGAACTAAATGCGGTTCAACCAATCGTGATGCGCGATTACTTGAAGAAGGCATGGTTTAACTGGTTTGACAGTTACTAAGCGTTATAGGTGTGTTCAGCACGTTTACGCCTTAAATCGAATGGCCTCTGGTAAAGCGCGTTTCGGTGCTAAATTCGAATATAATTTTCCTTTTAAGTTTTTTGGAAACATTTTACATATACATATTATAATTTCATTCCATAATAATGATAGGTTATGTTTTATCGTTTGATGATTCTTATGCTTATGTTTAATTAATGTGGTAATAATGATCTTTTAAATATGCTAACTTATAAATGATTATGATTGAAAGAATTCTTTAATGAAAACTAGGAGCTATGCGGTAAAAGTTAATTCTAAATGCACATAAATTTACAGGCATGTTTATTTCCTGTTCTTTCATAAGCTATGCAGTAATAATTAGTAATGACGTCTTGTATTAATTTGTTAATTAGTAAGAAACACGTGTATTAATTCACAATTACTTTAGAATTATTTAAAGGCAGCTTGCAAATGTGTTTTTTTAATATTATCTATGAAATAAAATATATTTATAAATGTATGGTAGATAAACAGCAAAAATTGATCTGTTTAGCACATTTAGTTTTTCTTCTCGTATAGGAGCTTAAAATTCAATGATTTCAGCAGCAAATTACGACAAACACTCAAACCACTCAAACCGTGTATGGCAACAATAAGTTTTGTACCCATTTTCATTACTTACTTTACGGACGTACTGGCGGATAAAACAGTTTGGTACCCTAGACACATACGATATTTTAGACAAAAGCTTTCCAATATATCTAAATAACACATAGGTATTTCAAACAAATTTTCTTTGTTCCAAACGAATGTCAGTACATTTCTGGATGCTATGGAATTTTAATCAGTGGCGGAGCACAAATGGGTCAGAGCACACGTGTACTTTTACATCTTTGCTAAAACTAATTGTTTTATAAAATTTGCAATACATATTCATTGATATGAAACGCGGATGGAAATCCATCTGCTATTGCGTGCCATTGGCAATGTAAAATATGGATACCATGCCATTCAAAACGAAATCAGAAATAATTGAAATCAGTGGAAAATTGACTACTGATATGATCGTCAAAGAAGTCCGGTAGGAATCGAACTGCTTCGTCATAATAACAGACAGCAATAATTACAGGTGGAATTGAACATTTAAGTCTCTACTTCCGATATGTGCTGATTAATGGAATTATATAAATTTCATTCAGCAAAGAAGTTATACGCAAAATGGTAACAGAACGTGGACTGGGTATGTTGCTTGCACTTGTCAAACATATGATGGTACAAGTGTTGAGTGGGGATATTTTGATGTCTGTAAATGGTTTGAAACTCAAGTTCGAACCATTTACAGACAGAGGATCAACTTCATATATTCATTGTTACATTCATAACTTGAATTTGGTTTTAGTTGACTGCTGCAATGGCATAAAGATGATTAAAGAAGTCAATGGACTGCTTAATCAAGCCACATATAATTTTCAAAGCCAGTCCGTACGAAGCAGTGAATATTTGAAAGATGCTCAATAAATGGTGAAATAAAATTTTGTAAACACGAATCTGTCATACACGATGGTAAACTCAAAAAACAGAATCCCACATTTCCACCATCGACTAATGATTCAGTAGTGATGGGATTAGAAAATATTTCTGAGAATGTAAAACCTGGCAAATTAGCAAAATGAAAAGGAATACATTTTCAGAGTATCCTCAATATTCAGATTTTATTTACACTCGTGCAATAAATTTATGTGAAGCCACCATCATAACATTATCATAAATAAAAAGCGAAAAGGGTTTGTGCTCTCTAAGGGAGAAATATATAAAGCATTAATTAGTTTATTCAACTATGGAAAATAGAAATACAGAAGCAACAGTTATTATGACATCATTAGTGGTTTTGCCCTTGAAATGAACAAAGAGATTTATGAACATTCTGCTAGATTCTAAACGGACTTTCGGTATCAAATCTCCTTTCTAAAACTTTTGTTCAATATTTGTTCATCATTCAGTAAATTCATTTTTAACGCGGATACGCTCAAAGCTTAACTTCCAGTGGTCATAAATCTAATCACGTCAGAAAATATTGATAGTAGGTAAAGATCCATGGATGAAGGATTTTTCAATGTAAGGAAATATTTCGTAACAATTCCTGTACCAAGTGCCACAGCTGAAAGGAATTTTAGTACGTAGTTTGTATCCAGTGTAGTCGTTTGTACGAATAACAACCCAGGAAACTAGGACGCCAAAGCAACATCGACTAGTCTTGATCTAGTTCAAAATTGCGGAACATTCAATTATCTTTGTGAATGAGTTTTGTAAATATCTTCGTATTGTAAAAGAGATAGATACAGGTGATTTCGAGGTTTCAGTGATTCGCTTGTTCATAAAGTTAAAAAATAAAACTTTTTATGTAGAAATTGGAATTTTAAAATCTCGCATTTCACTTGTATAAATATGCATATGTGGTAGTAAAGTGGTCCTAAGAAAATAATTACAATTATATACCTATACTAGTATAAGATGACAAAAATTAATCATATACCGGTTATATACCTGTTAATTACCACACTATACTAAGGGGTACATAGTACGAAACCAAATCGATTATAATCTAGTTAACGATAGATATAAGAGTCAAAATGTAGCTAGGAAATAATGTAAAATCGAACCATAATCCTGTAGTAGGGAATATATGAGTATAACTAAAGGAACTTATGAGTATAACAGAAAAGTAACAGCCAGAAAGTGGACATCACAGAACTAAAAGACCTACATACACAAGAGAAGGCCAAAAAGAGGAATAATGATGAGATTCTAAAATTGGGATTAGTAAACTGCACAGTGTATATATACAATGGGAGCTTTTACAGGACATCTTGAAGAAGTGAGAAGGAGGAAATAAACGAAAAATAAAAGTTGGATGATGAAGGATATACTGGATATGATGAAAGACGTAAAACATATAAACATACAAAAGTATAAAGAAATAAACACAAGAATGCGCAGAGAAATAAGACAGGCCAAAGAATCCTGATTGAGAGAAAAATGTGAGGAAAGAAACTACAGAAGAGGAATCCATAGTGCAATGCATAAGAAAGTAAGAGAAGTTACCGGAAAAGTTAAAAGACAACACACAACATCAATTGATAACGATGGGATTATTTTAGATCCTGATAAACTCAAAAAACACTGGGAAAAATATACAGAAACTGTTTGAACACTTTAGAGATGAGAGATTGGAAATAACCAGAGAACTAGAAACAGCACCTTCTTCTTCTTCTGCAGTTGCCATATCCGTTCCGGACGTTGGCTATCATCATGGCAATTTTTACTTTATTGGTCTCAATTCGAAACAATTCTGTAGAATTGACTCCAAACCATTTTCGCAGATTTGCCAGCCAAGATATACGCCTGCGACCTCTACGACCATCAACCCTTCCTTGTATAATAACCTGTAGAAGCCAATATTTGTCATTCCTCATGACATGTCCAACATATTCCAATTTTCGTTGTTTTATTTTGTTTAATAGGTCGGATTCTCGAGTATACAAGTTCGCCATTAATTCTTATACCATGTTGTACATTATCAAATGCTTCGCGGAAAATGTATTCCGAATATATATTAAATAGAAGCGGTGATAACACACAGCCATGTCTTACCCCGGATTTTATTTCGATTTTGTCATTTAACAATTTACCTTCAATGTTTATTGTTGCATTTTGATTCCAATAAAGAGTCGCAATAATACGACTATCGTTATTGTCGCGTCCGATGCATTCTAGTATTTAGATCATTTTTCCATGTTTACATTTGTCGAAGGCTTTTGTGTAATCGATGAAACACGCATGCACATCACAGCCCAGATCCCTACATCGTTGAAACAAAACTTGAACTGAAAACAATGCTTCACGTGTGCCAAACCCATTGCGAAATCCCAATTGAGTTTCATTCATATTTTCTTCACATTTTCTGTATATCCGTGCATGAATAATTTTTAAAAACAATTTCAGGACATTACTTATTAAGCTAATTGTATAGTCGTTGCATGTTTTCGGTGTTGGTTTTTTCGGCAAAATGACAAATGTAGATGTAGATGACAAATGTAGATGTTAACCACTCTTGAGGTATTATTCCAGTGCAATAGATTTTGTTGAATAATTCCCTCAATCTCTTTACAGATTGTTCATCCATGATTTTAATTATTTCTGTTGGAATTTCGTCAGGACCCGTTGCTTTTCGTTGTTTTGCACGTGATATTTCGTGTTGTACTTTTGATGTTGTAATCTCTGGAGCATCATTTGCCTGAATTATTGGTTTGCCTGGTCTTTCTCTATCATCAAAAAGTTTTTGAATGTATTGTTTCCATAAATCCAACTTGTCTACAATTTGCAAAACCAGATTACCCCGATCATTAGTTATTTTGCCAAACACTCTTTTTGGATAAATTCCACACATAACTTTTTTTTATATAAATATCGTGTTTGTTGATGAGTACTTTTTTTGAGGTCGATTAGTTTTTACAAGCATTCCATAATTCTTCAACGTCGCCGATGTCTTTTACTATGTAACTAAATCCATTACAAATTGACACCGTCACTTTTTCACGAGTTTCTGGATTTTTTAGTTTTGTTCAATCATATTTTATGACTTTATTTTTGTGTGTAATTTTTTTTAAGTCTAACACGTATTTATTTTGGCCATTACAGGATTGTGGCCCGATGACATATCGGCTCCGGGATATGTCTTTACTGAAACTACACTATTTCAGAATCTTTGTTTTATTAAAATAAAATCTATTTGATTTCTGACCACTTGGTCGGGGTTGTCAGTTGGTGATTTCCATGTGTACAGGCGACGTGGCGAAAGCTTATATATTGTATTTGTTTTGATTAATTCTTTTTCTGTGCAAAATTGAACTAATCTATGACATCTTTGATTTCTTTGTCCAGGTTCAAATAGTCAGACTGTGTTATCATCCCGTCCTGAACCCACTTTTGCATTGAAATCACCAATCACAGTTGTCACTTAATTTTTCTTAGTGCATTTTAGTGCAACATTTATATGTCCGTAGAAGTCATCCACTTCATCGTCATTGCTGTCACTCTTTGGTCCGTAAACTTGTATAGCATTTATATTAAATGGATTTCCTCTTAGTTTTAACATAATTACTCTGTCTGACAAATGCATGCAGCTAATTACGCAGTATTTGATTTCTTTTTTGACGATTATACCAACGCCATTACGGTGCTTTCGATCTTCATTACAAGAATAATAAATTATATGTTCATCAATTTTGCATTCACCCGATCCTTTCCATCATGTTTCACTTATTCCCAAAATTTGTGGGTTCATTCTCTTCATCTCACTGATGACGTAATAAACTTTACCTCCTTCATATATACTTTGTACATTCCAAGTACCAATTATAAAGGCTGACCGGGAAATTCTTCGAACCAGAGACGACACCAGAGATTCTAAAAGAAGAGGTAAAACGAGCTATCAAGAACTATAATACGAGCAAAAGTGCGGGACCAAATGAAATTCGCATATAAAATAATAAAATTACTGAATGAAACAAACTTATCTAAGTTTTCAATAATATCTATAAATCTGAAACAATACCAGAAAATTGCCTAAAATACATGTTTATACCAATCCTGGCGAAAGCAAATGCGAGAAGGTGCGATGAGTGCAGACTGATAAGCTTGATGCGCCAATTACTCAATCTGTTTCTAAAAAGTATTCATACCAGAATATATAAGAAATGCAAGCAATATATAAATCAAACTAAGTTTGATTTCCGCGGGAGCTTAGGAACCAGAGAAGCCTTGTTCAACATGAGCGTCCTTTTTCAGAAATGTAGAAATCGTCAGAAAAGGTGTACGCTTGTTTCATACATGATGAAAAAGCTTTTGATCGAGTCAAGTATACAGACCTGTAAGCAAATCACAAGAACCTTCACCAAACATAACAATAAATGGTAAAAGAATTAAAGTGGTAGAATATTTTAAATACCTGGGAACTTGAATCCTGACCTTGAAATACGATGCAGAATGGAGCAAGCAAGAGGTGCATTTAATAACATGAAGTAATTTCTATGTGATCCCACGCTTAGTTTCGATTTAAGATATCGATCCGTGAAATGTTGTTTTCTGTGTTGTGGTACAGGTCTTAGGTGTGGACGTTAAAATTAAATACAAGGAACAAAATAGAAGCTTTCAAAATGTGGACTTTACGCAAAATCCTCAAAGTTCCATGCGCCGCACATGTTACCAATTACGAAATATTGAGAAGAGCACAACGGGAAAGGGAATTTCTTGTAAATATCAAATGCGATCTTCTTAAGCTGATAATGGAGAGTGAGATCGAGGGTCGACGTGGTATAGGGAGAAGAAAATATTCCTGACTCAAGAACATCCGTCATTGGACTAGCCTAGTTGCTCATTCCCTGTTTCAAGTTACTAGGGAGCGAATGAGATTTGCTCAGATTGTATCCAACCTCCATTGAATCTTGACGTTACTTTATAAAGAAAAAACGAATTTTTTTTCATATTCAGAGTATTTGTGTAGTTTTCACTGTACGAATAAAATTATTTCTTAAATGTACTTTTTTGTACAATACTTGAATCACAATCTGAACATTTGTACCTCCATCCCTATGACTATGCAGGTGTGGTATTACATTGATCTTCAGATCAAAGCTTGAATCGCATTCAGAACACTTATCAAAATTTTCAAGTTAATGCAAGTGAATGTTTCTTTAAAATACTTTTTTGTCCAAATTTTAAATGGCATTCTAAATATTTAAGTAGTTTTTTTCAATCCTATGAATATGATGCAAAGCATTTACATAGTTTTTCACCCCAGGTCCAAGGTTAGGCTTCTTTAAAATACCATGCGAAACCAAAATCGCATTTTAAACATTAGAATGGGTTCTCAGCCCTATAAATACGCATCTGTGTCATTAAGTTGCTCTTCAGACATACCAAAACTTGAAACGTATTCAAAGAATTTATTTAATTTCTCACTAGTACGAACAAGTTTATGTAGCCTATTATGTTTCTAACAAGCTATTCCATTACAACGAAAAACATTTGAAAAATACATCAAAGCTATTGGATATCTACAGAGAAGAGAACTCTGAAAATCTAGTAAAATACACTGGAGAAAAATGTTTCGTGCTCAATGAGTTAAAGCTGGTTTTGTGCTCCAACGGATACAAGAATTTAAGCAAAGATTTGGGATTAGAGATTTAAAACGTATGGCAAGTATTATTGGCCATTCCTATAAAGCCATAGACTTAGTAAGATTTCAATTGAAAGTACTACAATTAAGCAGTACTATAATGCCGGCCAAAAGGGTCTTGTTTGGGAAATCATTTCCAGAAAAATAATTACTATTGCCCAAGAAAAGAACTCCCTCTGGAAGAAAAGCAGAATCTCAATTGCATAACGTCGACAAAAATGACTTGTTTTAATGGGGTGGAAAAAAAGGAATTGCAAAGAAAAATTAAGCAATTAGAAAAGAAAAGGATCAAAGAAGCAGAGAACTGAACGAAAAATGTTCTTGCGGAGGAAGTAAATAGTCCACGAGGAATTAGGACTAAAGTTTTTGCGAGAATGCACAGCAGAGTAAATATTAAGGAAGCGCACAGAATTGGAAAGATTGAAGGAATTAAACATAATAGACCATTACTCATTGAACTGAAAAAATGGTAGGATAAAATGGAGGTCATGGGAAGGAAGAAAACATAGTATATAGATGGAGGGTGATCTAACTGAAACCCAAAGGAAAGAGCGCAAGAAAATGAGAATAGAAGCAATGCAGAAAAACAAAAGGAATGCAAAAGTGAGGATTGGTAACTGGAAACTGTGGATGGGTTCAATTATGAAGTTGGAATGCTAAAACAAAAAAAAACTTGTTAGTTCATGTGGAATGAAGGGGGGAGAGGGGGTGGGGGAGCATTAGAGAAATGGGTAATTTTAAGAAAAAATCAGCGGAAAACTAGATAGCAATAAAAGAAGCAGAGAGGAGTTTGCGACTTTCCGATGAAGTAGAAGATAATTCAGTAATTAACAAAGGAATAATAATATTTGGAGAAGGGAAGGGGAGTGTAATTTAGGGACTCAATGGAAGGGGGAGCAAAAAGGGCAATGACGTTTCGATTAAACAATTAATAAAGGTATATTTGAATGTGGCAAGATTAATGAATAAACTTGGGGGGAAAGATATAAAAATTATTTAGACATTTGATGTGATAATAGAAACGTGGGTAGAATTAGAAGGGTGGGAAGAAATTGAGAATGACCGAAAAGGTCTAACTGAAAAGTTCAGGGAGAAATAAGAGTACACTCTAGGTATAGATGGGAGTGGGAAATTGCGTGAAAACTAGATAGCATAAATTTAATTAATATATATATTGGAAACATTGGATGTTTCTCACTGTATATGTTAACAAAGTGTGGAGAGAATTTATGAAAAGAGGACGGAGATAGAAAACAGAATTGATATTAGAAAGAATGAAAGCACGTTTAAGGGTATATAGGGTATGTTTCGAAAGGAGGTCTAAAGATACAGTAACTAATGTTGAAGGAAGAATGTTTCCAGAATGGGTTAAAGTGGACGAATGGATTGGGGGAAATGGATGTACGAATGGGTATTGGGAGGGGAAGTTAACTTTTGGATGTCAAGCAAGGGGATCTGTGTAATGACTACGTTGTTATGAACGAAGAAGCAAGAATATATTTGTATCAGTTACAAGATAAGAGATAGAAGTGAATCCGATCATTTCCTATTGGAATGGGAATAGAATTTATGTTTTGGAGAGAATAAAAATATAGGAAAAGAGATCATGTTGGGGAAATGAGAGAATATGGATACAATTAGAATGAAAAAGAAAAGAGAAGGTTGGTGCAGGTAAGATGGGAAGATATGAGGAACATTACAAAGGTAGTAGAAGGGGTGAAAAAAAAACACGAAAGAGGAAAAGTAGTGTCTATTTGGTAGTTGAACGAAAAAGAAAAACTGAAACAGAACATGTTATTAAATAAGAAAAACCATTCAATTTTATTTAACAAATATATACTTAAATAAATCACATTTTGATAATATTTTGTACCTCTATAAAACAAAGTAAAAGAAAATTCGAAAGAATATAATAAAAAAACAAACTCCATATTAAATAAATCACATTAACTCGAATTAATTATTTCATCTTATCTCTCATCATCCTTTATTTTCCTACTTTTCATTTTCCTAATATATAACTACTTTCCACTAATACTTCTAATTCCCCTCTCTCCTACCTTGGATTCTAGAAGCAATCCCTTCAGTTTAGGACATTTGCGTCCACCCAGCTCTCTGCTTGCCCCTCATATCAGCCATTTATTAATCAATTTATATTCTCTAAAGGCTTCTTTTTATTTTTCATTTATTCCGAACCAACTTATTTATCTTGTTCTTTTGTTTATCACTGATGCTTTAAATGTTTTTCTCAGTACACTTTCTTTGTTGCTAAAAGCTAGTACGGCAATTGAAAACAATGCATGAATATAACCCAGTCAATAATAGATTAAGTAAACTAACAATACCCAAACCACTGATCATGGTTTATGTACCAGTGACGAAAGCACCTGACCAATAAAATGTCATTGAGAGGACATCAAAAAGTATATCCTCCAAGTATCTAATGATCAGAGCTTTTAATGTAAACGAAAAAGTTCCAAACTTTAGAAAATGTGATTTAAGTATGATATATGATCGATTTCGTTGTACAACACTGTATACTAGTTACTTTCCGATAGATAGAGAATCTGAGCCGAAAAAAAGCATAGGAAAATCAGGCTTCCAACATAAACCTTTGACGCACATTTAATCTACAACACATAAAAGAAACAAAAAAAGCGGAATTCATAAGCAGTTTGTTTTACTATTTGAACAACATATAAATAAAATATAGCATAGAGACAAAGAGCGTAAAACCTCTTATAAAGAATTTCAGCCGACATAAAAAGGGGAGGAATGCCTAAGATCAAAATTCAATGCAACACCAGCGAAGAAGTGGTCGTCAGAAGGCAACAACTGAATAAAAAAAAATCGTTTATGAAAACCCAAAACATTTAAGTAGTAGGTTCTAGGGCCGCAATTTAAGTTTAAATAAATTACCACTAGATGGTGCTATTGTAGTAAAATGTTCTATTTTCTTAAAACTGGACATTTGTTACGTAAACAGTGAGAGCTCAGAAATCAACTAGTTTGTTTACAGGGAGATAGATTGTTTGCAGTGAACGAGTGATAAAAAACTGTCAAACATTGAAATTAAGGGAACTGGCTTTGGTATAATGCGTTCGATATATCGGTTCAAAAGGTAATATTATTATATATTATTTCTCTTCAAAATATAATATTATAGTAATAAGAATTAGCAAGCAAATTAATAAATAAATAAATAAGAAATGATTAATAGCAAACTTATTCTTGAATAGAACTCTTGGGATTTAGGTCCAATTGTTTATGGTATTTCTACAACCCAGTGGTTATTTAGCACCACCATCGGACAATATTTCGATTTCATTCTAGAATAAGATTTCAGTCAGTTTTAATTTTATTCATAAACCTCTTAAGTGGAATGCCGTAGAGGCTTACTTCATCTAAATTCGTTTCTACTCCGGTCAGAAAAATTCTGTAATAAAGAAGTCAGAAAAATTCGTTGAATTATGAAGCTCCCTTTTGGAGATTAGCGAAATGTACGAGTTGCTTCTCACTCGAGCAAAACCAAATTAATGCTAGTCTGTAGGAAAGCAAGTTGCTACACAACCAGAAAGTCGCTAACGTTGAGCTGGAACCTTTTTATTTATTTCGAGTTTCTTGAAACAAATACGGGAGATTGCAAAAAGGAAATTGAGACAATTTTACTAAACGTGTAATAATCAAAGCTAATCAACACATTCACATTCTCGTGGACAGGACATCGAACAAATACGCAGATACTATGAGAATTTAATAAAAAGAAAGAAATTAATAGCATATTTTTTATAAGTCGCAAACAAACCTGACGAAATTGCCAAAGCAATGATTGAAGAAAAAGTGGTTGGATTACCAAGATTGACCAAACAAAAATATTTACGATCTGAGACTACAAGAAGGCGAAAACTTGATAGACAAACTTGAAATGAAAAACAGGACAAACACGCAAAGATGCCAGCATATTCTCTACATCTAGAGCGTGGTTCTCAACCGATGTTCCGCGGAACACTTATGTTCTGTTAAATTAGAGAAAGAGTTCCGCCAAAATGTAGAAACTGGAGGCTAAATTTAAAGTTATATACTTGTAATATAAGGGAAGAATTAATTATATTTTCATTGGATCGTACTCTCTACATGAAATTTAGCGAAATAACAGTTGACGAATTATTATGTCTGTTCAAATAATGTTTAAAACTACATATGAAAGTATATTTTCAGAAATATAAATTTATATAGTCAAAATTCATCTTCTATAATTGTTCTTAATCAATTTTATCCGAAAGATGCTTCTTACGTTGACTACAAATAATTATAGAATTACAACTTAAAAATTCTTGGACTAGCAAATCAGGACCGGTGTGTGTCTATTAGGAAAATTTTATATTGCAAAGAGAAATGTATTATTTGCATATACGTCGGCTTTTTTTTTTTTTTAGATAAAATCTGTATACACTGTTTTATTTTACGATGGTGTTTCGCAAATATCTTGCAAAATTGTAAGTGTTCCGCGATTCTAAAAAGATTAAGGACCACTGAGATATTGCACACCGAATATAAAGATATCAATGAAAAGCGTATTGACATTAAAAATTCGATCAATTAAAATTTCAGTATATAAAAAATTTGATTTAATAATTTCTTTTCTTTTTATAAAGTACCCCCAAATATAATGTCCTATAAGGTTGAAACTTAATTTAAATTAAATTATATATTTACAATTTGTTTCAATTTTTTTTTACTTTCGTCATTATTTAGTCAAAATTATTTCGTTTTATTTATTTAAATAATTTTCGTTAAACAAAAATTAAAACAAAATTAAATCAAAATTCCAAAATAACTTTGCTTCTAAATTAAATTATAAAATGATGTCTTTTCCTAAAATGAAAAAGCTATGAGGATGGTCTGATGAAGGCGTAATTGCCTTTCCGAAACATGTAAACTGATTGTCTTTTCGCAATTTTAATAAACACTAGTTTGTTTTTGGATACTGAAATTTTAATTGTTCAAAGAATATGTTTCAAAATTTATTAAGCAAACATTTTATAAAAAAATCATACGTAGCAAAAATTTTAAACTACCGCCTTATCTTATACATGAAAAGAAATGATACATAAAATAAATAAGAATTCGTATAAAGAACTTTATACTTTACAACTTCTTTTAAGTTGAAGCTTTCAACTAAAGCTTAATAGAATAATAAAAGTTTGCTTAAAGCAACTATGGCTTTGAAGTGAATACATGTTTATAAAGTGAAAATTGTAGACGTTCAGTATGTATATATACTCAAAGAGATCTTTATACTTGGAGCACTTATTTGACTATATATTTTCCAACAAACGTCGCAGTTTTTGAGGGTAAAATACTACGGGAACATAATGTGATTGGGACGAGGCGCGGTTTCAGAGACATCTGGAGGAAGTGTGGAGGAAAAGACCGCAAACAGCTTTATGGAAAATGTAGGGGTGGCAGAACATAAATCAATAACAACTCAGTGAGAAATAGTGTTGTCTTTTTCTAGTTTATAACTGATGCTTTTCTGTGTTCTTTTCATTCTATGCTTATGTAAGAGAAAGAGTAAATAGAATATTAAACAGAGTGAGAAAGAGAGATATATATGAGTCCTGATTCAATACCGAGCAATGGTAATCTTTCTGTTATATTTTAAGTTATGAATTTTAATGAGTTTTTCTTCTTTCACTTCTTCCAAATTGTGCTGTCTAAATTATCAGTGTTATGAAATCTTTTAATGTTTCAATGAATTTTTATTAATTACTTGATTGATGACTATTATCATTAGCGTAATTATTATTACACTATTTAAGGTTTTACTAAATGGAGGCCTTTTAAAATAGCTACAACAGTTCTTACATAATTATTGTATGTAATCATGAAAATATTATTAATTTATTTAGAACAATACACGGAAAAATTCCAATACAAGAAATAAATGTTTCATGTCTATTAGAAGTCCAAATATAGATCGTCAGTCGTGTATTTAACATTTCATTTCGGGATGGCGGACAGTCCGCGCCTATGTATCAGGCAAAATTTAGCGCCCTTAAAAAGCCAAATTTAATAATTAGAAATTTGCACTCAATTACTTGCCGCTTCTCAAGGACTGGCTGCCATGCACTACTATTTGGCGTGGCCCTGGTGAGTGATTTTGCCTTTTGAAGACATTTCCTTTTGGGAGGGAATTATTTCTTTTCCAAATGGGCTTATATATATATTTAATGGCAAAAATCTGTAGCAACATAAGAAAAATCAAAAATTTCAGGAGGGACCCAAATGCCCAATCTGAGATTGTATCTCAGAATACTGATATTACCCAGTTTTAAATTTTTTCAACGAGTTTAGGTGAAAAAGTTCAGATCTTCATCATGCGTATTGGCTTCCAGATATGGCTGTCCCAGAAATAGCTAAATTACAACCGAAATTAAAAGACGAGAAAGGAGCATAAAATAATTGACTATGTACGATGAGCTTGTCTGAAACATGCAGTTTAGCTTAAGAAAGCATTTCAAGAAAAATTATGTGGGAATGAACTACATTCTGCCAAATAATTTTCAGTAAATTGTTTTTTATAGATACAAATAGGTTTTTTTTTCTCTGTTGTAAAATGGCGATGTCTTGCGATTTTTAAAGTGAATAATAATTTTGAGCAAATACTTTCTCTGAAACTTGTGTTGTATATTCATCACTCAATGATATGAGTGATAAAAAGTATTTAAAGAAGGTCAAGAAATATATGAAGTATTGACTTGTTCCGATCGTCTTTTAACATTGTGACCACTTGAAAACATCAACAACAAAGAAATCATGATTGCAAATTGTCATGCAAATTGGGCGAGATCGCTCTGGACGTTAACGTTTCACACGACACCATTCGTACAATATTTGTTGATCAGTTGGGTAGGAAGCAGAAATTTCTGCAAAAAGGACATTGGAAAGAAGTTGCTAAAGACATATGTAATCGGCCTAGATCCAATCCTGCATTCATTAAACGCATTATGATGGGTGATAAGACATGGGTCTATGAGTTTGAAATTCAAACAAATCAGCATGCTGCTAAATGCAAGCGAACGAATGAGCCAAACCAAAGAAATCGCGTCAGAGTTACGAAAACGTCAAAGTTATATTGACTGTTTTTTTTTCGACTATCATTATTTTGCACCACGACAACTCATCGTCACAGAAGGACTAATTTTGAGGAAAGTTTTTGAGAAAAAATTCAATCAATGTTTTTGATTAAAAACGCCATAATTTAAAGGCGACAAAATTACAATGATTATCAAATATGTTGTGGTTGACTGACCAATTACCTGTACTTTCTAGACAGAATGTACATGAAACAAAAACCATAATACGCAAAATTATGTGCAGACATCCAAGTGTCGTTTACGTTGCCCAATAGCCTTCTAGATCCCAAATTAGCTCTCCAGGTCAAACACTTATTTTGGAAACCGATTCGTTTGACAATAGCCTGGTAAAAAGGGCACCAAACAATCTTTATGCTTAGATCTGATTAAAACATAGTGAAGAATTAGAAGGGTTGAGGCCTAGTTTCACCGTGCTAAGTTGAATGCGTGTAATGTTTGCACGTTTTATTTCGGCTGCTTATAAAGTGGTTTTTTCCTCAGTGTTATTGAAGATAACTAAGTCAAATTTGGTATTAAGAGAAAGGTAGTAAGACCGTGTGCGTGATAGTGCTGACTGAAATTTCTACGTGGTGGTGGTTATTGGTGATTAGATATTACATAAACAAAATAGAGAACGTGTGGACTAAAAACGGGAGCAAAAAAGCATTGTCAAGTAGTCTGTCGGTCGCGTTTGAGGAGTGTTTACGCGTATGTGAATGTGCTAGTATTGGTATTATTATCACTGAAAATATAAGGTGATTTGTGTTGGTTTGTTGTTATGAACCTGTGGAACACTTCCTAATTACAAAACAGAGATTTTAGAAATACATCCTTATAACATATTGCGAAAGAAATGAGTATGGGAAAGTTGACTGATGTGACAAAAAAAAATGAAAAAGTTACGTTGGACGTACAACCAAGAGATTATAAAAATAGCAAAGAGTAAAAAAGTGAGTCTGGTACAGATGATATCATTACGCTCTCTTTTTAGGCCAATTAAATGCAAAAGAAAATTGATTTGGTCAGGGCTCAATCTCATTACTGCTTTATACTCCTTGGGATCTTCGTGATATATCTCTTTTATGATTGTTTATCAAAATATTTGCCTTTAAACTTCATACAATTATGCATGCTTTCTAACCTGTTCTTCAAACATATTTCTCATTCGGAGGGTGGGTATCTCAACATGATTTTAGAAAGCTTCAGCTGGTTCTTGCTGTGAAGACAATCGGTGCACACACAGTTTTGTGTAATATTCGTAAACACCAAGAAGTCATTAGGAGATAAATGATGAGTACGGGCAACCACATATTAATTCCAAATTGTTCTCCTTCAAATAAACAAAAATTTAAATAGCCCAATATGATCAGGGTAAATATTCAAATGAATTCAAAATTTGCGTTTAACAAACAAAAACATGCACAATTCCCAAAATTCCATAAAATTCTCTATAGCGATTGTTCAATGTGCACATAACATAACGTCAACAATCAACATCTGAAAGAATGAACATAAAATCCAAAAAATATCAGAAGATTAAAGAGAAATTTAAATTTATACAAATACGAAGGATGTATTTTTAATTTTGCACATAGATTTAACAAATAGTTTAAATTTCAGTCGGTTTTCTTTTGCAGCTCAGAAATGATTTCTGGAAACCAAACGATTGTTAACCAATCAGCAGTTACCATCCTTGGATTTTGTAAAGAATTGTAGCCAGATGTCCGAATTTTTATAGGAAAGTTGCGACCATCTTCTTCTACTCATCTTGAAACACCCAAACAGTAGACGTTTATTCTCGGGTTCATAAGAATAAATACAAGAGTCGTCATCACTGACGGTGTTGTACACAATCTGGAGCGGCGTCTGCTGAAACGATTGAGAGTTCTTCGGCACCAACTGACATGAGCCGCCATTTGTTCTGCGGTCGACAGATGCGGAATCCAACGAGAAACTAATTTTTTCACGCCCAAATCATCATGTAAAATATTTTGGATTGAGATCTTAGAAATGCCCAAGCGACTCTTAATCTCTCAGTAAGTTACATGACGATCTGCATTAATCATCTCGCGCACAACATTAACGTTTTCTGGGTGACCACTGAATTTTGTGGACCTAGCCTAGGATCATTGATGAGATTTGTTTGTCCACATTTGAATTCAGCGCATACTAGCGAGAAATTATCGATTGATGTGGTGCTTGATTACCAAAAACAGCAACAAACTCGGCAAGTCATTTTTGTTGCGATAAACTTCTTCGAAAGTTGTAAAAAATTATCGCTAGGAAATAGACTCGATTCAATTCCATGTTGCTGAAAACCTTACTAACGTTAAAAATTCACTGTAACTGAACCACTTGTTGTATTTTGGCGAAATTATCAACACGTGTCAATATAACGTTGAGGTAAATTTCTGAACCATATGTTTTGTTATTTGCGCCCACTATGTGGCTATATGCAAAATTAAAATGAGATCCCTCTATACTTTTAATTTTATGCAAAAATATCTCATATAGAATAAAAGCACAAAATTAGGCAATTTAAAGAAATGATTCATATTCGAAAATGTGAAATCCTGTGAATGATAAAGTAGATATTGAAAACTTGACAAAACTTATACAAGAGTTACCCTTAAAGTTTTTACAAAACAATGAAAGAAGAACACTGTTTGCTTACTTTCCAAAATACTTCCCTTTAGGGTCTATAACTTTTGCATGCATTCGAATTAATTCTTTAAATATTTTATGTATTCTGAATGTCACAAATATGATCTTTAAAGACTTGAAAGTTTTTGCAGATAAATTAGATGATCAGGCATCAATGTGAATAAATGTCACAATAATTCGATGCTGTTCTTCAAATAATCATTTGGTGAACTTGTTGTGTGAGAGCTGGTGACGTTTTCGGTAGATATTTCTGATTCTATTAATGGCTTCTGCCCAACAAATTGTTGTATACCATTCAATATTAACTATTCTCCGATCGTCTGCAACAGGAATTCCCAACAGCAGAAGATTAAAAAGAGTCTATCTGTATAGAATTGATGGATACTCCTTATTGACATATAGCTCTAATAATAAACAAAATTTAGGGAAATTAAAGCATCTAAGGTGTCGTGGACCATTAGAATTAAATTATATGAAACAAATTGTCGCCTTCATCCACGTTTATTTAAAAAATTCGTATTATCGAACGTTTTCGGAAACTAGGTCCATTATCAAGCTAAAAAATTGTTAACAACATCAAAGGTTTAAATTCGACAAAACAAATATGAAATAAATTATGATTAGCAACTGTCCAGGGGTCGATGTAGAAAAAAGGTTAGAAATATCTACTATAAAGCAATGATTGCCAGTACAACTAATCCAGTACAACCAAAGAAACACCTATTCTTTTCTTGGATTAGGTTTCGAGCTGTCTAGTACAACCAAAGAAACAAGCAATCATTTACTTGAAAATGCCTCGTGAATGAAAAGCTTGTGTTAAATGGGTTTCATCTTGGAGCACCCAAACTATTGATTGTTACTTATTTTCCTGCTAGATACTAATATATTTATGATTCGTTATCTCATACGAGGTTGCATACTTGGTCGAATTTTTAGATCATTTCCTTACACCAATTAATACGAGTCGTTTCAATTGGCTTCGTTCAAATTATGAGGAATTCATCAGGATCATATTGTTATTGGTTTTAATGACGCAATTTTTTGAAGATCTGGTTTTTAAGTCCAAACGATTTAAGAAAAAATAGGAATATCATATATCATTTACTAGTCGTTTACTAAAAACTTCAAAGGCGACCTTCGCCTGAAATTATTAAATTCCTTGGCATTTCGCACGATAAAAGCAAATTTTTAGTTAGTTGATATTCATAGTGTATTCTGAAAGTCAACTTTGAATCAAAAGTATCCCGAAAGTTTGCAACGCTACTTATAAAATAACTAACATGCAAACAACATATTGAACTATAATGGTCTATCACATTAGATTTTGTGATTGTTACTTTGATCTGTAACACAGTTTTAGATAATAACATTTTATTATAAAGTTCTTCCGTGTTTTTGTTTATTTTTTATTTTTACGATCGGTTTGGATTTATGGGCATCTTCAGTTAATTTTTTACTTTTATGTACCAGACAACATGTTTTCAGTGTTCATAGAAGAGTTCTTTGAACCATGTAAAACACATTGAATTATATAAGTTTTTGCAGATTATCTAAAGATTACCATAAGCTGAAACCTGTCGTAAAAATAAAAAATTAATTAACAAAAACAATAAGTACTTTTTAGAGAAAATTTAATTACAAATCACCTTCGTTGTACTGAAATCCCATGTTAGCATTTACAAGTGTGACGCTCTTAAAAAATTAGATATCCAGAGAAAATGCAACAAACGAGATTTCATTCATTTTAGGAAATCTGATAAGATTTGAATGATAAAAATACAGGAAAACTAAGTGAAGCAGAGATTAGAAGCGCTGGACTATCTTGAGAATATTTAAACACTTCATCAATGTACTACATTTTCTAATAGTCTTTCATAGTCTTTCAAGTAATGTAGCAAAAAAAATCACGTAATACAAAAGACAATAAACGATATCCTAAATCATCATCAATAAGATTTTACGTATTTATCCATCTTTAAATTATCTCTCATTCTAACACATTCGCGGCAATAAAAATGAAAGACAAAGACAATAGCATGCCGCGTACATCTCTTAAAACGTGCGTTTCGGAATGATTTACAGGGAGATTACTTTAAGAGACCACTTGTTATGGGCCATAACTTCTGATCCAAATACTTTCCTCCCTTCTCCGAAATCACCAACTCACCCAGTGCATCTTGATAGTCGAGAAACGTTCGTATATATACATGTGCGAAAGCATAGTAGTGTGTTATACTCGATTGTTTTCGATCGTCCGTCTTGTTTTGCGCTCCGCGCGATACTTTGAAGACTTGCAACGTATGAATGAGTGCGAGTGTGACGGATATAGGTACTCTGCTTGAGTTTTCACAACTTACAAACGTTGAGTAAGGCGAGAAACAGAGAAAAACTAGACGATGATGTTTCTACACTCGAAGACGTCTCAATTTCTTGCGATATGGATGTCCTTCCATTAAATTAACGAACTTGTGTCACTTTTATTGGATTATTTTACGGCCTGTAAAAATAATTAATCATTTTTAAAAATGAATGTTTACATTACAATAAAGATATTTAAAAGAGACAATATTAGTTTTAAATATAGATATAGTTACTTTCTACGGAATTAGTTGTTTAAATGAAAGATTAATTATATAATTTACAATTATATTTATTTATACATATATTTAATTATATGTATTTGAATATATAAGATCAAATCCACAAGACAGAAAATTTTAATGTAGTTCTTTTCTTTTAAACAATAAAAAACAAATTTTCGACTCAAATTGTTGACTTAAAACAATTTAAAAATAATTTCGAAAACAAATTTCTCTTTAAATAATAAATATCTAATTTTTTAAGTAGATATTTAGGATTACTTGTAAAAAAATCATCATATCTATTTAACTAAACCGATTAAAAAATCAATCGATTTGTTTCGTTTCATTTTAATAGGAATATCTTGAAATGAACTAGTACTAAAAATTATTACACCACAGCACAATAATAACTATAATGCTAGTTATATTTATTTTATTATTTTTTCTTAATCATCCATATAGGTACAGTACAAATATACAGCGCAAAATTCCTAAATTTAATTTTTAAATATAAATACTTGAAGATCCACCAATTTAAATAAATAGATTAATTTAATACAAAATTTACAAATTGTTTCTTTTATAATTAAGTGTCAAAAATATTCTTTATAAATGTACAGGTTTTATAAATTTTAAAAGTTTTTATTTACAATGAGTTATTTAAAATACGTAAGCATTTTATGAGCTTTAATTATTATCGAGATTAAATTTCATTTTCTTGTATATGGAGTTGAGGCTGAAATATATTCAAGCAATATTAGAACATCTGGGTGTATCACTAAAACTCGCCAGCGATTTTAGTTTAGAAAATATAATATTTATAGCTCTGAAAAAGACTTATTACTGTTCCCCAGACATTTGAACAGTAGAGGGCGTAACTGCGAGTTGTTTTTTTGCAGAAAATAGACATGGTATACTTCTGGTGACGCAGTGCAAAAGATTAACTAACCCAAGACTTTTTGCTGCAATTCTATTAATAAAGGTGGGAGAATCTTCCGGAACAAATAATATTTTAACTTTTGTGACATTAGGAGTTATAAAATCAATATGGACATCTGTAGGATTATTTGGAAAGAATATTATAGTAAAAGTCTTTGCTGATGAGCTTAGAGAGATGATGCGAAATTTGGGAAGCATAATGAAAAATAAAGTACTAAAAGCAATAAATAGCATTGCGAAGAAAACATAAAATCAATGGGTGCTGATTACGTTTCAGCTGAAGTTCTAAAAGTTCTATATCTATTTGATCGAATAATCCACGTGCAGGGGATGGGGGAAAGATACATAAAAGTTCCATCACGTATGCTGCCAATGTGTAGTATAAAGAGCTCTTAGGCGTAAAAGATTTAGGACAACTAAACGGCACCCAAACCAAATCGGGCAAACTCCGAGCAAGAAACTTCTTTGTTTGGACTTCTTTGAGATCACAGGACTCATTGGTGAATACACTAGATAAGAGAACACAATGAGCTAGGGAACACTTTACCGCCCAATTGTGAAATAATAATCATAATCAAAACTGATGATGTAAGGAAAATGAGTGAGGAAAGTGACATATTCACAAGGCAATACAAAAATGTCCTTTAAAAGATGATTCTGTCGAATTTTCTGTGAAGAAGGTTGTGTTGACTCTTACTGTGTTGACTTAACAAAAGATTAGAACCATTCATACAAAATTACTGCAATTGCTGCATGGTTTTTTATAATGTGTTTGCTGTTCTCTTTTATGGTGTAGAAGCATGAATCTTTTCTGAAACGGCACTTATAAGCTTTTGACACTTTTGGAATGTAATCAAAGAATTTTAATCAAAAATGAAACAGAAGACCATAATAATAAGGAAATTGGAATACTTTGTGCATGTAAAGAAACATCCGGAGATATACGGAATATCACATATAATATTACTTGGAGAATGGCGCAGTCGAGGAAGGACAAGAATATCGTGGTTTAAGTGATGACACATGTAAAAAATCTCAGATAGTTTAAACCATAGGCTTCCCAACTTATGCAAAAAAAACTTCACCAGGTCCCATTGAATAAATACAATTACTCCCATCACTGATAGGTGTAACATTTTTTCGAACGTAATATTGTCGTTAATGGCGAAATTTTCATTACAATGTAGATACACTTCGATTAATGTAATGAGCTTTTGCCGATTATTGATTAAATAAGTCAATTGTCTATCGGTGACATAAACGTTTTTGTAGGAAGAGAGTCACTTGAAGGCGATGAACGCGAGGAGAGACCAATTTCAATCTTGACTCCAAAGATAATAGAGACTGCAAGATAAATGTGTTTGACTTACAATAATGAAAGAAGAGTCTAAGACGATTCAAACAATTTCTTTGTTCAAATGGGGGTAAAACAAAGGTCTGGACTAAGGGAAGTGTATTCCCTTAGTCCAAAGGAAGTTAAACGAAGGGCAAAACAAAGGAAATTTATTCCGCGCACTTTAACGGATGAACATGAACCAATGAGGTTGCAGCTGCCAGAAATGACCTAAACTTCTTAAAATCGTCTATTACAGGAGACAAACTGTAGTATTTTTCTAATGGCACAACCAAAGAGATGGTTTTGGGTTTTAGGGTCATAACACTCCCAAAATTTTTATAAAAACGAGAATCATAAGCTTGCTCTCATATTATATTAATGGTTTTAAAGCCATGTAAAGTAAGATCTACTTTTGATTTGGATCCACGCCAAGTCAAATTGACGCTGATACCAAGCGTCAAAATATTTGTTGCACGTGTAAGCTATTCATTTATAAAGTATCTCACACTCGATATTTCTCTGAAAAATAAAATTATTTGGTAATTTATAATTAGGATCTTTGTTTATGGGATGCGGACTGTATAAGTAAACTCGTAGATCTGCGACGTTTCGTGTGCCAAATGGGCTCACTTCGTCAGCCGATTAGGCACCCGAAACGTTGCAAATCTACGAGCTTACTTATACAGTCCGCATCCCATGAACATAGATCCGAATTTACAAACACGGACGTTATTTTAACAACGTAATTTATAATAACTTCTTTTAGGACGACACACTTTTAAAAATTAATGCGTAAATTAGTATTTACTATTAAAAAGTTACTAAAATACTCGAGTTAAATTGTTATTTATTTTATAATAATTATTTTAGATAGTTGAAGAGCGCGTATTAAATGAAATTATTATTATAATTTATTTAGAATTTTATTAAAATTACTTATTGTTAATAAAAACTTCTTAGTCCAATAAATATGAAATATTATTTAAACTGGTGTATCAATTCTCATCATAATAATATTATAAATCTGCTTGATTTTTTTCATTAAAATTTAATTACGTATACTTGAGTTTTGTATCAATGTTGCAATTACGTATTTCTGTTACATTTAAATATCACCATTTGTTTCGGAATTATTAAAAGGAATTCCGAATTCCATTCATTAATATTTGGTATACAAAATATGTGTATTTATCTAGAAACAATTGTAATAAACAATTGACGATTTACAAATTCTAGAAAAAATTCAAACGAAAAGAAAATAGCTGCTACGTGATAAATGAAAATTGTTTCGAAAATTTTGGAAGGCTATTTTTATTTTACGTATTTTTTTTGTTTTATTTCAGTGTTTTCATTATTTTGTGTAATACGATCATCCTACATGGATAATGACTAACTTTGGCATAAAGTGCGATTATTATTATAATATCGTATATTTAAATATCCTTTCCTTTGTTTTTATATAACGGTTTATTTACAAATGTCTTATTTCACTTATTGAGTACGAACCAAATATACAATGAAAATTAATTTATTCCTTTTGTTGAAATTATTATTATCGTTTAATCATTTATTATCTACAATTGTTTAATCACTATCATAGCTAGAAACTCATTAATTTGAAACCCAAAATTTCTTTTAGTAAATGGGCATTAATAAATATTAAGATTGTACTTTTCTCTTACTAAGTTCTCACAAATTTAATATACATATATAAGGAGTCTTCCATACCTCTGGTTATCGCCAATATTGTAGAAAATAATACAATTACAAAATCTTTTTCGAATTAAGTATTTGTTTTATTTCAGAGAGACTATCGAATATAAATATTCTTGCGTGTACAGTAAATTTTTAAAAAGTAGCATAAAGTTTTAAAAAGTAGCATTACATTTATATTTTAAATTGCACGTAATAAATGGTGGATGAATTAAGGTAGATAAAGCAAGAAAATAAAACACTAACAGAAAAATTAGAGGACATGCAAGGGGATGAAGAATGAAAGACATAGGTAAGAAAAATCAGAGAAGAGATGTAGAGATTCAGAACAAATATGGAAAAAAAGGTGAATCAAAGCAGACAGTATAATATGATTGTAAATAGATGAAAAGAGCACGAATTCGAAGCGAGCTAAAATTTTGGATTAAAAAAAACTCGGGGTAGAAATTAATGTCAAAATACTGTTCATGTTTTGACTTTTCCCCATTTCCAAAACGAAAATTACCACTTTGTGGAATGCGTTTTAATTCAATTGAACCAGTAAAATAAAATTTGGTGAAGGAGCGAAATGCTTATAAAATATGTTTCAATGTCTGGATTGGCATTTGGCTTCAAATGAGACACATTTTGAAGGTGGCAAAATAAATTTAGGATAATTCTTAAATATTGTGTTTTCCTGATGAAAATGAACTTGATGTTGACTCGGATGCAACGAAACGTTGCAAAACAAAACTAATGACATAGATTAAGAGATTTTAGTTTCAAGTATTTAAATTATTATTCGCTCTTTTTGGAAATAAAGGTTAATGTAAAAATTAAAAAAATGTTTGTTTAAGAATAAGGTTATGCGCATTTAAATGTATGCTGTTGGAAATAATTTGTCTTTTAATTATGTAATACGACAACTAAAAAACATCGCAAATGAGTTATTTATTGTACATGACAGTATTGGGAATAGAAGTGAAAACTAAGAGCAAGTTTAAGAAAAAATAAATTAATGATGACACGAAACAAAACGTTGCAAAACAAAACTAATGACGTGGATTAAAGCATTTTAGTTTCTAAGCAACAAATATCTGAAATATTTTCTGCAATTATTCAAAATCAAAGTTTTAATGTAAAACTTGCAAAATGTAGAAATGTTTAGTTGTGCAACAGGACAATAACAAACATTAAAAATTAATTATTTATTATACAGGACTGTACTGTAATAGAAAAGAACCAGAGAAAACAAACTTCATATAAAAAAAACACTAATAAAAATTGATGATTATCTAGGTGTAACGAAACGTAGCAAAACCAAATTATTGTCATGGCTTAAGGAAATTTAATCCTAAACAACAAATATCTAAAATCTTTTCCGCTCTTTTGTAGAATAAAAGTTTTAAAAATGAAAATGAAGGACAACGGAATGAGAAAGAAAATCTAAGTTCGTATTGAAGAAAATGACCTTGATGTTCACCCAAACTTAACGAAACGCTGCAAAACAAAACTAATGACATTAAAAGATTTTAGTTTATAAACAAGAAGTATCTGAAAAACTTTTCGCTATTTTTGAAAATAAAAGTTCTAACGTAAAAATGACAAAAAATCAGAGCTCTGTTAAAGAATACTTTAAGTACGGTTATGTGTATTTAAATATCGGCTGCTGCAAATTCTTTGTCTTTTAACTGTGCAATAGGACAATGAAAAAAGAATATCGCAAATGAGTTATGTATTGTACATGACTGTATTCGGAATAGAAATGAAAACTAAAAGAACTCACATAAAACGAAACTTTGCAAAGGAAGACTTAGGACGTGAATTAAAGCATTGCAGTTTCTAGGAAATAAATATGTGAAATACTTTCTGCTATTCTTCAAAATAAAAGTTTTAATGTAAAAATGACAAAAATGTAGAAATTTGTTATTCGTAAATATTTTAAATTCGATTCTGAACATTTGAATTTCGACTACACGAAATTATCAGGAAATTATTTGTTCTTTAATTATACAAGAGGCCAAACAAACATCAAAAATTCGTGGACGTGATCGCCACCCCATCTTTCATAAACTGGAAGTCATTCGTTGTATTACATTTTGAATAAAACAAAAGTTGAACCTATTAGGTTTGACTGACATCCTATAACTCTTCTATTAAATTCAATTAGGACAATAGTTGTTTAGGGTAAATTAAATAAAACTTGCGTAACCTATAAATCGCCTGCCCTATAAATTGCCTACCCATTAATCCCACAGTTGCCGTATTTACCTACGACACGGACAGCTTCACTGTCCGCTTTGACGCGGCCTAAGGCCGTTCTTCACTGACTTTTTGCCCGTATTTGCGTACGACGTGGACAACTCTGTTAAAAGAGACTTTCGATAAGGGAAAAAAATATTACAACAATAGTTATCGAGAAAATTTATCGCAAAATTTGCAAAACAACAAACATCCTTTATGTTAACTGTATTTTAGACAAAAAATGTTTCAAATAAAATCAAAGGAGCTATAGGTAATCTATACAACAACATTTATTCAAATAACCTCTCTTTTATAGTTTTTGAGATGTATCTAAAAATATGTTAAATTTTAAACGTAGCAACGTTGCGTTGTATAGTAGTTGAAGACTTTGGACTAATTTAATTCAACACAAAATATAATGTAGTATAAGCCAGCAAAATTTCACCCTCCTAGTTCTAAAACTGAATTTCTGAATAAAATTATCCGTTTGAACCCCTCCCGATATTATAATATGGACATTGATAACAAGATTTATTAAATTGAAGGTACACTGTCTTATAAATCTCCTAAAATGAAAATATTTTTCCTATAAAATTTCTTTTATCTACTTGTTCAGGTCGATGATAAATATACGTATCGATATGTTGAGGACGGGTTGGGTACCGCAGCAACCAATATCGAGTTTTTAAGAGAATAGGGGCTTAACATTTGGAGCCATTAAAGTTGGACCCCTCATGTGTATCATGTTAAAGGGAATCAAAAGGTCTATCCAAAAATATTAAAATATACGAGTTGTTACTAAAAACTTTTTGAAAATTATTTTATTGCTCAAAATCGGTTAAGTATATTCATTTGTTCATATTGACAAAATTAAGGACCCTTAGTCTTACATATGTTTCCCAACTTTCATAGAAACAGAGTACAATTTTTTTCAAGGGCAAATTACTCCCAAGATTATACGTGTGCGATTTTTTTTTAAACGCTTAATCACTTATTACACACAAGAAATTAAATAAATTACAGCAAAAGTTTTCGAGAAAATGGATCGCAAAGTTGGGGCGGTCTATATAGTATAGTTTATTCGATTGTCCTGCCTTTTATAGTTTCCGAGATGTAGCGAAAACTTTGTAAAACTTTAAACAAGGCAGAGTCACGTTATATAATAGTTGGCAACATGAGACCTATGTCGGTCGAAGCAGAATACAAAATTTCAGCCTTCTATTCTGAAGAAAAAAAATCTGAATAAAAAGTGGTCGGATTTATAAAAAAAAAATTCCAAATTTCATCCAGATCGATCCCATAGTGAAGCAGAAATTCTTGAACATACAGACATACATACACATACAGCCACTGCAAAACTTTACTTTAAATTTTTCACCAAGAACAAGTCTATACTATATGAAAGATAAAAATGAGTTATTTATTGTACAATACTGTATTTGCAAGAGAAAAAAAAAACAAGAAAAAAAAATCGTACTGGAAGTTCGTATTGAAAAAAAAATTGATGATAAACAAAACAAAACTAACGGCGTGGCTTAAAGAAATTTAGTCCTAAACAACAAATATCTAAGTGCTTTACCGTGAAAATTACAAAAATGCATAAAATCTTTGTCCTCAATATTTTAAGTACGGTTCTGAACATTTGAATGTCGGCTACTGCAAATTATTTCCTTCAATTGTGTATCACAGCAACAAATCATCGGAAATGAGTAATATATCGCACAGGACTGTCTTCAGAATAAAAATGAAAAATAACGGAATGGGATAAAATATCTAAGTTCGTATTGAAGAAAATAAACTTGATGTTGACTCGGACGGAAAGAAACGTTGCAAACATAAATAAACACATAGGTTAAGACAATTTAGTTTCTAAAGAAGAAGTACCTGAAAAATTTGCAATTTCAATTTTTGCAAATATAAATTCTAAAGTAAAAATTACAAAAATGCAAAAATTTGTTTTTAAATATTTTAAATACGGTTATGAGCTTTTAAATGATCGAAAAAATAAATTTATAACCCACCAAAACGAAACATTTCAAAACAAAACTAATGACGTGAATTAAAACATTTTAGTTTGTAAACAACACATACCTGAAAGATTTTCCGCTATTTTCAAAATAAAAGTTATAACGTAAAATTACAAAAATTTTGAAATTTGTTTTTCGTAAACATTTTAAATACGGTTCTGAACATTTGAATGTCAACGACAGCACTTTTTTTAATTGTGCAAGGGAATAATAAAAACGTGGCTCATGAATTATTTGTTGTACAGCACTGTATTCAGAATAAAAATGAGAAACAACTGTGTGGGGAAAAAAATTCGTTCGTATTGATGTAAATGAAGTTGATGTAGACTCAGAAGTTAGGAAACGTTGAAGTGAACTAAACAAGAAGTATTTCAAATATTTTTCGTTATTTTCGAAATAGACATTTTAACGTAAAAATTACGAAAAAATTGCATAAAATATTTATTGTAAATATTTGAAGTAGTCAGTTCTGAATATTTGAATGTTGATTATTGCAAATTATATGCTATCTAATTATCAACTTTTGCCTCAGTTACACATTTTCTATCTATTTTACTCTAGGAGGTCGCTCCATTCTACTCATAAAAAACTAGAAATATTGTATATTGAAAAATTAAATATGAAAAAATATACAATACTATTTTAACTTGTAAATAAATATTATTAATAAAAAGTATTAAAAGTATCATTGGATAGAAAAAATTGGTAATTAAAAGCTAGATAAATACAAACACTATTAAAATAAATTTAGAATAAAAAAAAATAGCTGTATAATCTAAAAAAAGATTTTACCGTTTTATAAAAATCGAAAACTTAGTGTACAAAAAAAAATATATACTTTCTAACCAGCAATTTCTAACTATTATATTGATTAAAGTACTTATCAGAATATTTTGGTAGCACTGGGATAATTTACATTATTTTTATCATTTGTTTTCTTTTTGTTTATCGGTAATAGCGCTTCATCAACAACATTATTAATACTTACATAATGGGCGCAATTTGATTGAATTTTTCTCACGCATCGGAATTATTATTTTTATTTAAAGCATCATAATGGCAGTCTTTAATAGTCTGCTATTAATAAAAATTGCACGTAATTTCACTGGCCTCTTCATAAAAAAAAAAAACTGCAAAAAACACTTATTGTTTTTGAATCGTTAGTTATGTAAAAAAATCAAATGTAGTTGGCGCGCGCACGTTTGTATATTTAACGATTGTTTTATATGTATATATATTTATTATCTACAATATAAATAAATAAACTATAATAATTTAAAAAAATGTATCTCATCATATATATATCTATGCCTCATATACATATAAATATATTTTCGCGGTATACAAAACGAATTTTTAAATAATTAATAATATATCGACTCTATATTTACACAATTATGATAATATTTATAATTAAAATTAAAAAAAAAAGATTAATCTCTTTAAGTTTTATTTAGAGGTCATTGTGGTTGTGTTGCGAGAATTTAGAGAAATGTAAATCGAAAACAAAACATCACCATGTCACTCTCAAACCCACGTCCCATTTATTTATATTCTCAAGTGAAAATTATGGTCTTGAAATCAAATTTGCTAAATCAAAAATGTTAAAACTTAACTGTCACATTTTATAAGAAGTTTATATTATATCACGTTTTGAAATATTACTTCCAAAATACCGCATAAGTACCCGATCTGACGTATAGATGGCGCCTGTTGTTTGAAAAAAATTAACATCGCAGTGGCCGGCCAAATGGCCAAATGACATAAAGCCGAGTTTTGCATCGATTCATAATATGAATGAAACATTGGTGCATCATTTCACACCGGACATGAAGAAATAGTCAAAACAGTGGATTTAAAAGGGGAGAATGGGCTCCAAAAAAAAAGCGAAAACCCTTCTATCGGCAGAGTCTTATGCGAATTTATTGCAGCATTTGAGTGATGACATGAAGAGAAAATAGCAACATTTGGCGAATTCTTTTTTATTTCCAAACTTGGAAAGAGGTGGACTCTGTGGTTGATGGCTATTTTGAGGAGCTCTTTTTAGCGGTTGGTGACTATTTTTGTATATTTTGAGGAGAGAATTTTCAAAATGACCCCAATTAAAATGCTTTATGCTCAAAAAAATACATCACATTAGCGACAGAAATTTAAATCGTAAAATATTATAAAAAATAAAATAAAATCGGAAATCTATGCAGAAAAGTTTTGTAGAGTGACGCGTCTAAATTACCAAATTAATGATCAAGTGTACCAAATTAAATGCATCAAAATGAGGACTATGATAAAGGAAGAGTGTGTGTATAGTATTACGATGTATGAAGCAGAGGTATGATCGGTGCAAGAGAGAGAGAGAGATAGAGAGAGAGAGAGAGAGAGATATGATAGAGGAAGTGCAGGTTGGGTGTTTCAAAATTATGTTGGGATTATATAGGAATACGTCGAATGCGATAGTACATCAGGAAGTAGGAAAATATAAATGCTGGGTAAACGGAGTGGAAAGCATGGTAAATGTTGAAAGTAGATACTGCACGATGAAGGGAGTAGGTTGGTTAAAGAAGTATATATTGAAGGAATGATGAATGTAGGAAAGTATAAAAGTGAAAATAAAGTGTAGAATAAATGTGAATAAGAAGATTGGATGGTCGATGGATAAATGGTTTAACAAGATGATGGGAGATTGTGAAGTAATAAATGAGGTCATAGAAAGAATGAAGAACGTAGAAAAACAAGAGAGGGATGGAAGAATATGTGAAAGTAGGCCCGATAGTAAGTATATGTGGGTTATGGGAGAGGACGGAATAGGAAAGTATTTAGCATCGGAATTGAGTGTGGGGGTAAAAGAGTGATTGTAAGGTTCAGATGTGGGAATGAGGAGGCTGGAAATTAATACTGGATGCATAAGCAAGAAAGAATGTATAGGATATGTGGAAGCGAAGAAGAAAAATGGAAGCACTGCAAAAAAGAATGCGAAGGCATTGAGTGGAGTGATAGTGAAAAGGAGTTGGGGGAAAACTGGAGCGTTAGGTTAGAAAAAAACGCAAAGGATTGAATAAAAACAGAAATAAGTAAAAGAATGTATGACGAAACGAAGAAGAAAAGAAGTATGGGATGAATGAGGATAGTTGAGAAGAAGGGGTCTAGAGAAAGGGAGATTGTAAGGGAAAAGGATGCAGCAAGAGTGGGGTGCATGGGGATAGGAAAAGAAAGAAATTAATATTAAAGAGATAAGGTTGTAAAGACTTCCCTTATCCCTTGAAAGAGGAAGTAAATTAAAGTGATCGTTTTTATTTATATTTAGTCTGGAGAACGATGTTTGTATAAATTATATTGTAAAGTTTTTGTATAAATTATATGGTAACGCCAATAAAGATTTTTTATCTTTATTTACATACTAAATATTTTTTTACCATTATAGATAGTTTTTCATTCTAATCAAATAAATGAGTACAATTGTTAAGAAAAAGGTTGCCTCAATCGATAAAAATGTTGGAAAAGATCAATAATTTATCAGTTTTATCCTAAATTAAAAAATACGAGTGGTTAAAGCATTGAAAAACAAAGCAAAGTAAAAGAAATCGTATTGGAAAATTGCGAGAGATGATCCTAGAACTCAACGTTTCACATGAAACTGATACCATTTCTATTGATATAATTTATGAACATGAAGCACAACTATGCTCGGCAAGAGCTTAATTTACACCAAAAATAAGGGCTTAATGATCTCCAGAGCAATACTGGAAAGAAATTGCTAATGACATGTTCAATTGCTTTAGCTCCGAACTTGCATTCGTGTAACGCACTCTTACGACAGTTAGATGGATACATGGGTTTACGATTTTGACAAGAAATCAGTTTGACATGCAATGAACCTGAATTGACAGGGAAAAATGAACCAAAAGCAATCAGAGTCGCTCAAAAGTTAAGGTAATGCGGCCTTTTTTCTTTTTTGACTATCGTGGACTACATTAGAATTTTGCGATGTCAACAAAAACTTTTACTTCACTGTCATGAGGCGTTAATCCGGAAGGAACAATAATTCATGGATTTTACACTACAATAAATTACCCTGAACGTTCTTGAAGATCCTCCATATTCACCTGATATGGCCTAGCCCAACATTTTCCTACTTCCAAAACTAAAACTAGCACTTCGTGGAATTAGGTTTGAACGCCCCCATCACTTTTGGGATTTCTGTGAACAATGAAAGCAAGAGATGAAGCAAATGGAGAAAATAATTCGTCTCCGTCTGCTAGCATTTCGATCCATCTATATTGCCCAAGTGCTGAGAATTCGTCCACAGCTGATGGCGAGGAAACTTCATATGCCAGTTTTGGTTTTGCAGTATATACGAAACATATTTGGATGCCAGAAAAAGATTTTAAGTTTCCTGTTTCCGGTAAACGTATGTTCTCAAAAAGCATTCTGGTTCAAAGAGTAGCAAAAAAGAATAGGCTTTTCGAAAATATGTCATAAATTTTTTTTACTGAACAATGAAACAAATGGAAAGAATGCAAAAAATTTACATTAACAACTAAAATTTTGTTCTTTGAGGTTATTTTTTGGTACTGTATGATGCAATACTGACAGATATTACGCAATATAACCTAAATGTTGCGAAATCCAATATGGCAAACGACTTAAACGTAAGTCAAAAACACATTTGTAACCAAAGAAAACCACGTGATCCAATTATTTGTAAACAGAAAAGCACGTGGTCTGGTCAAAAAACACTCTATAGGCCACGTCCATCAGCGTGATCTGTTTCAAAAACACGTGGTGAAGATCCGTCCCAATATAAAAAGTAACTAGATCTACAAATGTAATTACATATGACCAGGGTCGATATCATAAATAATTGTCTAAAAATATACTATGGTTGTATAAAAAAATTAAACAAAATGACGTCATTTGATAGTTTCCTTCGATTTTGATAGCAGGGGCATTAAAAATCCAATATGGCGGTAGAAATAAGTGTGCTATATATAATTTTTAGATTTTATGATTTGAGTAAACTGAATACTGCACAAAATTACCGTAATGTGTGTGGGTTCCACATTTGTGCAGGTACATTTACTTGCATAGTCATGCTAGACAATCTGGAGACTTAATATTTTGTACAATGATCAGACAATCACTTTAAAGAATTTAGAAGCACTTTACACTAAGTCAATATATATATGCTTCAGAATGGCGACTTTCTACTTCAATATTAATAAATCTAGTAAATTTCTATTCAAAAATGTTCCTGTGTTGCCGAGTTGATTAACAAAACCATTAATTTTCACTTTCTTCCTAAAGGTAAATGCATCAAAATGACTATAACATTAGGTACACAGTTAAAAACAAAAAAAAACACTTGAGTTCATAATAACGAATATTATTATTATTTTTTACGTTAAATTAACGTCCTGTTATAGTAATTTACTGCGGTGATCCTTGAGGACTAATCTCATCCGCGCCACCATCTTCGCCGCCTTCACCTTTGGTCTTATTCTCTTTTTTCCATTTCATTCGTCGATTCTGGAACCAGATTTTGATTTGTCGCTCCGTCAGGCACAGAGCGTGTGCGATTTCTATCCTTCTCCGTCGCGTCAGGTAGCGATTGAAATGGAATTCTTTTTCTAGTTCGAGCGTTTGATATCGCGTATACGTTTGACGACCACGTTTTCGTTCTGAAAATTTGTTTAGAAATTTCGTATTATTATCGGAAAATAACAAAAATTAAAAATCAGATATTATGTGACTTTCATACAATTTTAAATCAAGTAGTTGAAGTAAGAAAATATTCCCTTAAAAATTATTTATTTAAAGTTACTTCACGAACTCCTATATGTTTAGATTCTTCGCTCACACTTACTAAAGGGGCTAAAACTTAGCTCCTTTAAAACCGTCATCTACAGTTATCTTTAGACAACTTTTCAAAATGGGCACAAAAATGGCGCATCACCCCTAATCTGAGCAAAACTCAAGCCATCTTCATTCAGCATCCCAACCATGTCAAAAAGAA
>WYDF02177567.1:0-51429 GCA_009867245.2 Adranes taylori | reverse complement strand
AGTTTTACTTACAATTTCTGTTAATCCATCATAAACTTAATTTATAATTATTTTTATATTCACACACAGTGACCTTACATCCTTTTATCCTTTTGTCCTTTTAATCCTTTTCTTCCCAAAAGTTTTGCTATACACTAAATAAAGCGCAATGTGCATTACGAACCAAGATATTTAAGATAAGTGGAAATATAATATTTAAGATAATATATTTTCAAGGTCAAATTCAATGAAAGGTAATCTTTTTCGAGTTGCTGCGCAAAAGTCCAAAAATTTTATTTCACGGCACACCTGAGAGACAGCCGATAAAGAAAGTTATGACGATACAACCTATGGACAATCGCCAATAAAAACAGTTACTTTTACAAGTTCGAAACACATTTTATTAATAAAGGAATCAAAGGATTAAATTTAATTAATGTGAACGTTGAGGTTGTTTCGCAGCACCCATGAGATTGATGTGAGGATCAATTTTCGAAAGACAGACGCGCATATCCTTGTCGATTATTTGAAATCTCACGCGTTTCTTAGACTTCATTTCCGTAAGTGCTGAAAAACCTTGCTCACAAAGATACGAGCTTCCAAATGATAACAGTGATTCGACGGCCTTGTTACTGAGTTTAGGAAATTTGCTGCTCAAACACAACCAAAACTCAGACAGCTCCTTGTCAGCGAATAATCCTTTGAAACCCAAATCGTTTATTAAATCAATTAAATTGGCTTCCTACGCTCCTTCAAGATTTTAAATATCACAGTCCATGAATGGGTTGACTGTCCATTCCATTTCCGAAGCACCCACATTAGAAAAATACTTCACAATAGCTATTGCTGATTAAAACTTCAGTTTCTTCGATTTCTTGCTTGATAAAGAATTTTAAAGGATTCTGGTGAACCGTCGGAAAAATGCAAAGTTTGAGTTGCTGATTTTTAAATTCCATAAGCAAAGTTGTCCTTAAACGCTTTTAATTTGCTAGAGATAGTAATAATGTTTTCCTGGGCAATCATTCAAGAATGCAACTCGCAACCACCAAACATCACTCATGAGGAAAGGAAAATCTATTTCTTAAGAACAATAATTTCAAGTTTCATGAAAACAAACCGATTTAAAACTTTTTCTTTCAATAGCTATCGGACTTCAGTCTGATAGAGCAAACTGTTGTAATCCATTGCTTCGCAAAGAGCTGCAAAAATCCTCGATCGAAGAGCGTTCGATTTAATATAGTTGACCACTTTGACGACCTCATTTAGAGTTGCTTCAAGGATGGGAGGAACCCCTTCTGAAATAAGAAGTTCTCTGTGAATCATACAATGAACATATTTTACACTTGGATTTTCCCCGTGTGCAAGGAATCCTTTTTTCAAGCCTTGCATAGCTGAAGCTTCATCTGTGCAGACGCTGAGACAATTTACCCATCTGAAGTTGTACTTTGTAACATTTTCATCGACTAATTCAAAAATGTCCGCATCAGTTGTTCTTTGTATCAGTTCTTGACAAAAGAAGAAATTATTCACATTTTTTCCTGCATTAACGAACCTCAAAGAAATGTCAGCAACTAAGCTTTATTGCAAATGTCTGTGTTTTCGTCAAGATTCTTGAACGATCCTCAAAGCATTCTTCCAATTGTAATTTAATACAATATGGCATATCTTCGATTCTTCTCGCAATAGTTTTTGACGACAGCGGAATATTCTTAAACTTCTGAATACCATCATTCGTCAGTATACATTCAGCTGCAATTTTTAAGACTCAAGAGAAAGACAACGATTCAGTTTTTGCTCCGATGTGAGCAACCGCGGCACCCAACACGCCGAATATATATTCATATCCAATTCTTCAGTTAAATTTCTGTGCACACTATCATTTGAAGTACCCACTAGATGTGCTATCTCGCGCAGTTTTACTCGATGGTCATTCATCCAAGACGATACGGTGAACTTTTTCAATCATATTCGGGGCAGTAGCAGTTTTTGGACGTCCACTATGGGGTTCATCATTTGTGTTCCTACGACCACGCTTAAATTCAGCAACCCAGTTTTTAACCATTGAAAACGAACGAGCAGATTCCAATAATGTTGAATCCAGCTCTGATTTGATTTCGGTTGGTGTTAAGCCTTTCAAATGCAAGTACTTTATCACTGCTCTCAACTCACTTTCTTTTCCATTGTTTACAAAATCACTCAACTTTGGCGTACTGTCAAAAACAGACTAATTGACAGATCGCTCTGTACTGTCATATTGAACCTATTAAAGGATGATTCTACAGAATAATAAAGAAGATTCCTGCAAATTCGCGCCATTTCTGTGTTAGGCCACATAGTTACCGAACAATCTTCGTAAATAGGTTTACACTGAATATTATATACATGTGTTTTTTTTCGAACAATATGCACTTATTACACATTGCTTTATTTATATAAACTGGGTACAACATTTGGGCATGAGTCAGACAGATATATTGTTTACAATTCTTACAACAATAACGTGTTTTGCTATCTTTTCTATAAAAACAAATTTTTTTCTGTCAAGTGCTAATTTCAAGTTCTGGATCATCTAAAGAACTTGTACCGACTGCCTCTTGCCTTCTTTCTCTTACTTCCCTAGGTAAAGTTGAGAAATGATCTTCTGTGACCGACGTTTCAGATGATCTTCTATCAAGTTCAATGCTATGCCCTTTAGGAACAATCTTCGCATTATTTGCACTTTCTATTATTTGCAGCAAATACTACTTGTGCATTAATGCTTGCAATATTCATAAGACTAAAGAAAATTACCATAGACCAACGCCTGGTGTTTCTTGGTACATCGTATGTGGTACGAAGTTTGTCCACATCTCCCTTGGTAGAATAATAAAATGGGATAATCTCAGGCTTATATTTGTTACCAGTTTGGACATCAATAGTGGGACATACGACATAATTGATGTCCAATTGTGTCAATTTCACGTCAACCGGTTCCTGAAATTGGAGCAATCAGTCTCTGCACAATAGGAACACAATAGCACAAAAGCAGCTCCTAATAAAGCCTTTATTTTAACTAAATCAGTATTTTTCGCATCTCTTCGCCTGGAAAAATGGTTGGCATTGAACTATATGAACTTTGTATTTTCTACAATGGTCTCCAAAATATCATCCAAAAAGAATAAATTGCAACAATCTATAGGAAACTAGGTATTTTTTGTATGAGATCTAACACCGGGGGAGTTATTATATTGCCACGTCGAGTTCTGGCATTTTTATTTCGAAGAACATGTTTCATCCAAATGGGTTTACCGTCCTTCCCAATAAATGAAGGTATCTCCGTTTCTTTTGGCATGTTTTCACTTTCAACCTCATCATCGGATTTATCCATCCTATTCTGTATTATTTTCAATTATATCCTCTAAATCTGATTGTTCCACTATTACTACTTCTAAAACCTCACTTTCTTCAAATAGTCGCATAAGATACTCTTGTTCCTTTTGCAAGTCCATTTCAAAAATTCGTAAAATAATTATCTAATGGTAATTAATTATTATCAATTTTGTACTTTATTTTCATATATTTAACCGTCTCAGCGACGATTTTGAATTACACGTCCGGAGGTAACAGCTCAACTAAAGTCTGAAAGCATCTGAAAGCAGACGCCCCAGCATCGTATCTCTCCCCTCCTCATAACTGCGTTTTTTTTTGTGGGTGCTACCACGGTTTGTATATTTACTCATGTTACATATTTACACGTTTACACATTTAGTAATGGCAGCCCCCGTCAGGTATATTGTCTTATTCCCCGTCCCATCCCAATTACTTGGTGGATTAGGAGTTCAAACCACCTGCCCTATTTATCTTGAGTCCCTCTTGGACCTCCTTCAGTTTACCTATTTAGAGTTCATTTGAAGTCATCTTCTTCTTAAATCAATTTCCTATTTCGTTTTTATTATGTCCGCTATGAAGTTGCCTGCCATCTATCTGCTGATTCCAGCATGATTGAAATTATGTTAGGGAAGTTTATTTTCCTTTGGAACTTCCCTTATAGATCCAGGCGCTCCTTCTCCCAGGCGCTGCAAACGAACAAAGTGTGGTTGGCGTAGTCGTTTATTTGTTCCCAATGTTCGCATTCAGGGGACAACATTTTTCCAATACGAGCTAGAAATGGAGCAAAACAGCCGTGGCCAGTCGAACACTGGGTAACCCAGAAATTTAGCGCGCTATGGTTTCTTGAAACCCAGGATTTAATTTCCAGTATTTGGAAGTTTGTCCATCAACGTTTTGTAAATGTCCATTTCTTCTGCCATTTTGTAAGTGTCACTCTTCTCTTTCGTGTACAAGGAGATCAATCGGGGGGATGCCCGAAAGAACACAGAGAGCGTTGTTGGAGGTAGTCCAATAGGCACCAGTTATTGCTAAGAGTCCGACTCATTGTGCTCTCTGTACCCTTTGTCTTACCGACCTTCACTCGTTTCGCCAATATTGACGCCGCATACAACAACGATGACTGCACTACCGAGCACAAGATCTTCCTTTTCGCAGTGTTGGGTCCTCCGACTCTCGGCATAAGTCGCAATATGGCTGAAGCTCGTGCGGTCGCTGTTTCCGCCACTGCCATTATGTGATCACTGAATTTCAGATTACGATTTCAGAACAACGCCAAGGTGTTTCACTTTTTGTTGAAGTTAACCACAGTATCTCGACAGAGAGTGTAGGTATTTCTATTTTCCTACGACCAACTAACAAAATGCCTTCGGTTTTTTCTGGAGCCAGACTTAATGAGTTTACTTTCATCCAGTCGCTTACTATTTTGAGACACTTGTTGGCTATGTTCTCCAGTTGGGTTGACTCGTATCGGTGTCTAAAACAGTTTCATACTATTTTCTGCAGATATTTAGGGAAATTCTTAAGCCACAGTGATTCCAAAATACACCACCAGGACGCGTGGTAAAAAGCGTTGCTACATCTAGCATTATGACGGCGCACACATGATGCGTTATCCTTGATTTCAGCTTTCGGCTGTATCGCGTACTTTAACTAGCATGTCAATAATCGATTTGTCTTTGCGAAAGCCAAATTGTCTGCTCCAGAGACCTCCAAGAGTCTCCAAGGTCGCTAATAACCTTCATAGCAAAATAGTTTCTAATATTTTGCCTAGGGTGTTGAGTAGACATATGGGCCTAAACGATCTTACTGTAACTTCCCCTAATTTCTGATTTCAGACAAGTACTAGCAGCGCAACTTTCCAGATGTCTGGAGTTCTTCCTTTGGTGAAGCATTTACCATACAGATTTAATAACATCCTAGGTGCGCAGGCTAGTGTTATTCTAGCGATTGCGTTTGCAATCCAGTCCGGTCCCGGTGCCTGGCTGCTCCTCCTGATTAATTTCAGGGACCTATTCGATAGTAGGCTCTTGGCTTGGCTCTGCGATTGTTTCCTGGAGTTCATCGTGCTTAGAAAATAGTTCTTACACTTTCTTCTCTACTTTTATGGTTTCTAGTGCAACTTTTTGTGTTTGTAGCTTTTTGGGGACTATCCTGTATGGCATCCCCCAGGAGTCTGCTTCTATAGTGTCAATGAGCTCCTTCCAGCTGTTCCGCTGACTGCCACGTATCTCTAGCCTTAGCAGTTTCTTGGCTTTTTTGGCCTCATAGCGCAGTTTATCGCTGCCAAGGGATCTTTCCTTAATTGTCTCTGCGGTTTGCGCCGTGTTCGCATACAGTTGCGCCTTAAGTCACCTATCTTCCACCAAGTCAGATATCCACCAGTGAACCGACCTAACGCCTTTCCTTTCTCTACGTCGTGACATGACGTACTTATAGCTTCAGTTAGACGTGCAGCACGATATCCTCCTCTATGTGTTGCTCGACTTACCGCTCCTGTAGACTTATCTCCGTTTCGAATGCCCTTCTGTTTAGCTGGTGGATAGACCAACCTTTCGTTTTCTCTGGTTGCGATATTTTGTGATGTGTCTCCCTTTCAGACTAATTGCATATTCGATATAATTGTGGGCGCTACCATACTCTTCATACAAAACTTTCCAATCCTTCCGTGGTGCTGCTGTTGCCTGCGTAGCAAATGTGATATCTATTATTCAATGGCTAGCGCCCCTGCAAAACGTAGGAGAGTTGTCTATGTTTCATACGACCAAACCGAGACTTGTCGCCATTTCTAGGAGATCTCTGCCCCTGGCGTACAGATTTTGCGTTAAAGTCGCCCGCTAGGGCAAATCCTCATAAGAGAAATATTTCTTTCGGGTCTGTCAAACTTGGCGCAAGTACTGAAAGTTTAATAGTTTCTGAGATATAGCTAAAAATGGCTTAAAGTTTCAACATTGCGATTTAGTCACAATATAATGAGACTAATATTTCTTTTAGCTATATAATACAAGGCATGTTTGCAAAATTGCAGCACTTCAAAAGAAGTTATTCTATTGAATTCAATGAGCAGATATAGAAGATGTAAGAAACGAAACAAGCTTTTTATATATTTTTTATATGGTACCATTGGAAATTGGTACCATCGCAATATATTATAGCACAAGACTTAAAATAAATATAAGATTTATATAATATAAATATTTGTGATGAGATTAATTTCTCTCCTATAAACTTCTAGAATTGAAAGCAATACGTGTGTATTCTAGGAAAACAACTAATTCACTAACCATACTGAAGATGTCATCGGAGTGTAATTTCATACCATTTACGTCTGTGACACACAGGTGTTTGTTATTCAGCTAAAACGCGGTCTAGGGTTGCTGAAAAATAATGCGTAACAAGCGTTTTCGCAATTATAAATAAATTAGAAGCTTAAGCGAATGTAGTTTGCAGGCTTAAAGTCAACAAGGTTTCAACTTATATAATGATACTTAGAACTAGTAATCCAGATTTTTTTAAATTTATTTGATTAACAAGCGGTCAACTTGTTAATCAAATAAATTGAGGAGATATTCGACTTGAGGAGATATTCGATTTTTGCAAATAAGATACTCACTTTTCAAGTTAAACTAGATAGTTACGTATAAATCTTTAGAGTTTGGAAAACAGTTTTGAAGAAATTCAATATTAACCCATTAGTGCCCGTTGTACTCGTTTGAGTACGCAAAATATAATCAACGTTATCTCAAAATTGGCGTCATCTATTAGTGAATAGCTACACTTAGCGCCCACATCCTAAATCCTATTCCTAGTCGACCTAATCCTAGTCGACTATTCAGGTTTCAGTAATGCCAAACAGTTACTGTTTTACCATTAATTAGTGACTCTTATGGGTTAATTTCTAAATGGCCATTTAGTATGAACCGCTTTTCAATACACGACATTTCCATGTCGTGTTTGTATTGAAATAACCCCCACTCAACTGTGAGAGGACACTTCTTTGCTGTACTCATTTGAGTACAGTGGTCTAATGTGTACTACAAGAGCCTTCCATCAAGAGATATTACACTGATATCAAACTTTCTTTTTAGAGCCTTATAATGGAAGATTCAGGTTTACCAACTACAGGCCAACCTCGTTAATCCGAATATTTGTTTGAGGTATTCAGATTACCAAAACGTTCGGATTACTGAGGAAATGTTGAAAAAGGCAGAAAAAAGGCAAAACAATAATTTTTATTACAAAACTGTAAATATTGAACAATTACATGTTACAGTATATTAAATTGGTATATTAAAAAGTGTAGGATATGTGGCGCAAAGAAGGAAAAGTGGTGAAAGAACACTCGGTGAAAGAATGTAGGATGAAGATGAGAGAGAATTAGCAGAAAATTGGAGAGTGTGGTTGAAAATTATGCGTAAGATTCAAGAAAAAATACTGGACACGGAAGGGTAGATGGCTGTACGAAAGATATTACGGCAGAGAGGGGGAAAGTCTGAATGCACCTTTCTCGGTGCTCCATGGGGAGAAGTATCGTTTGGTTTTTTTGTTTTTTTGACTTATTTTTGTTCTCTTGTTTTAATTGTTTTGTTTTTTATTTTTGTCGTTTTTGTTTTTGTATTGAATTTGTATTGATTTTCTATTGTAAGTAGTTTGTTCCGCTGAATGTATATTGATTTAATGCCAATAAAGGTTTTAATTAATTAATTAGTAAATGTCGATTGTATGATTCGATTATACGTATTAATAAATAAACTCTTGTTCTCAATTTGTTAGTATTATTATTATTTTTAATATAACATAGGTATCCATGTGAAAATAAAAATATAATTAAAGTAGTAGGAAAAAGTTTTAGGAAATTTATGTAGTAAAAAGATTTTCTAGAAGTTTGTCCGTAATTTATGTACACACATTTGTGGATGCTACTAGAAATATTAGATGATTTTATAAAAGGTAATCCAAAAAGGATGTGAGACGCATGAATGTAACAGAACTGTCAGTTTTTTAGAGCTATCAGTTTTTGCCAGTTCATATTTTTACCATAAAGCCCGCCAGGAAAAAAATAATCTATACTAATCTATAACGGATTACTAATCTTATAACGTCATGAAGCGCGCACTTTTTTTTCGGGCTGTAGATGGAGCTCAAAATTTGTTTGGAGGAGAAATCGTTTAAATCAAACATAAATTTTAGGTTTATACGTGTTCAAAAGTTTATCAAGAAAAATAATTAATCTATATTCCAATTAATTGTGGAAACCATGTTCCCGTAAACAAAGAAAATCGCCCGTGAATGATTAAGTCAAATTGAAGCATCTCCATAGCTATTTTTCTCAGCAGCGGATAACGTGCAAAAAATTCGATAAGAAGTGTTATTTCTTAGATATCTATGTGAGAAGAATTTTTTTAGAAGCACAAGTTCGTTTCCAAAACAAAAAACTCCTCCCAGAAAGCATCAGTGAATCGAAAATGGTTCAAATTTGATATGTTTGATACAAGTCTTAAAACCGTTGATACATGTGTTAAAAATGATTCATCAACTTTTAAAATTCCTTTGTATATTAAAAGTCAAAATAATTAGCAGTGTGCTAATAATATACTTAACATAATCAGTAATAGGATATCGTAGTGCCTCAACATATAAGTTATCCCTTTGCTATATCGCTCATGGTCGGCGGTCTTTAAATATTTGTGCGCGGTATTGTTTTGACTCAACTCGGGTAGAAGAACACCCAGGTTTTTCGTACGAATTTTTTCGGTGTCCTTATTGATCGTCATGTATAAAATATAGACATTACTAAACGATCGTGAACAGCATTTTTGGCTTTTTTTGTTTTTCTTAAATTTTAATACAATATCCCCTGTGTTTATTTCATGTATTATTTTAATCTTACTTAAATAGAGAGTCGTTATAAAAATTATAAAATTGATGTATAGTAATAATTAATAAATTACTTACTGGGAAGTATTAGAAATTAATATTAATATATTAATAATTGTATTTAATTAATGAAATAATAAATATTAAAATAAATGAAGACTATATTTCTTTTAACTATAATATTTTTGCACATTGCATATTTATCGATATATAACAATTTACACAACTTTTAATTAAAACAATTTAACAAAAAGCGCGAAAAGCAAATTCCTATAGTCCAAATTCAAAATAACATGCAGTTGTAAAAAGCATCTCTCATAAAAAGAAATATTATTAGCCTCATTGTTTACACTATAGTAAATAGGTGTTGTAGAAATATCTCAATAATCATTTATGGGATCAACGATTTGTAGAACAAATGTAAGTCTATAAGACTCCTAAAATAAAAGTTGTATATTTATTATAAAGTCGTGGATAAAGATTTCAAAAAACCATTCTCGGCCAATGAATTATAATTGGCGACGAGGATGGGATAAAAATTGACTCGAAACTGGCCAAAAATCGTCAAGAAAAGTCAAAATTATAACCTAGAATTGGGACTCAAAATTGTACAGCTATCAAAACACAATAATAAATATTAAAGTTTAAAGCGACACATAACATAACATTCTAAATATACTAAGAAAATTTAGTACATATGCAAAATTTGGCATCATAAGGGCGTGCTTAGTAAATAGGTATCGAAGAAATATTTCAATAATCATTTATGGGACCAACGACTTGTAGAACCAATCTAACTGTATAAGGCTCCTAAAATGATAGTTGCAAATTTATTATAATGACGTGGATAAAGTTTTCAAAAAACTATTCTCGGCCAATGAATTATAACTGATTGCCAGAATGGGATAAATATTGACTAGAAATTGGAAAAAATCGTCTGGAAAAATCAAAATTAGGACCTACAAGTGGACTCAAAATTGCCCATCTGTCAAAAGACTTACAATAATGAATATTAAACTTTAAAGTGACACAAAACCTGTGTTTCTAAATGTACTAAAAAAATTTAGCACATATGCAAAATTTTGCATCATAAAAGCGTGTTTAGTCAATAGGTATTGAATAATTATCTCAATAATCATTTGCGGGACCAACGACCAATTTGTAGAACCAATGTAAGTGTCTAAGACTCCTAAAGTAAATGTTTTTAATTGAATACACTTACGTGAAAATATTTTTAAAAACCATTACTTGAATTATAATTAGCGACGAGGATGGGATAAAAACTGATTTGAAATTAGACAAAAATCGTAAATCAAAATCAAAATTAGAACCTACAAGTGGGACTAAAAATTTGTCACCTATCAAAACACTTACAACATAAATAAATATTAAACATTAGAGTAACACAGAACTTGTGTTTCAAAAAATTCTAAGAAAATTAAACAAATATGCAAAATTTAGCATCATAAGGGCGTGTGTAGTATATAGGTATCGAAGAAATATGACAATAATCATTTATGGGACCAGCGATTTGTAGAGTATTAGGCTATAAGTGTATTAGGCTTCTAAAATAAAAATTGTAAATTTTTTATAATGGCGTGGATAATGGTTTCAATAAACCATTCTCTGCAAATGAATTATAATTGGCGACGAGCATGGGATAAAAAATTTGAAATTGGACAAAAATCGCCAAGAAAAATTAAAATTAAAACCTAGAAGTGAGACTCAAATTGGACAGCCATCAACTTACAATAATAATTAATATTGAACTTTAAAATGACGTATCATGTGTTTCCAAATATTCCAAAAAAATTTTGCGTATGCAAAATTTTACATCATAAGAGCATGTTTAGTCAATCGGAGAAATATATCAATAATCATTTATGGGACAGCGACTTTTAGAACAATCTTAATTGCATAAAGGACTCCTAAAGTAATGTTTTAAATTCATTATAGTTCCGTGAATAAAGTTATTAAAAATCTATTACTCGGACAATGAATTATAATTGGCGACGAGGATGGGATAAAAATTGACTTAAAATTGGACAAAAATCGCCAAGAAAAATCAAAATGAACCTACAAGTGGGACTAAAAATTGGTCAGCTATCAAAACACTTAATATTAAATTTTACAGTGACACAGAATCTGTGTTTCCAAATATTCTAAGAAAATTTAGCACATATTCCAAATGTGTCATGGTAGAGGCGTGTTTACACTCTAGTAAATAGGTATCGAAGAAATATCTCAATAAGAGTAATCATTTGTGGTACCAACGATTTGTGAAATCAACGTTAGTGTATAACTCCTTAGTTAAATCTAGTGTTAATATATATTACATTTATAAGAAATTTTATGATTTAATGATATCTAATACTTTTATGTATTGAAAATATAATAGTGTACAGTGTAATTGTTGTATTGTAATTATTTATTATAATTCTAAAATTGTTCAATGGTAAATTGTTTAAACAAACAATCAATTATAGATATTCTCATATGAAATAAAACATAAGTTTTTCCGACGTAGGTGCTTATGTCCAAAACGATCATTAAAGTATACGTGGAAATTATATTTCCTTTGAAATGTCTTCCACTTTTTTAATTTTTAAAATGTCTTTAACTTTGCATACCTTTGCATTTTATTGTTTTTAAACTTATTATTGAACAACAGTCAAAATTCTATTCTATTCTAATTACAATTTATAACATAGTTAAAGATAAAATTGAAATATTCTACCAATACCAGTGATCTTCCCCGGTACTCCCAGTCCAGTTCTTCTAATCTTCTTTATTTATTCTAGAGTTCTAACTGGTTCTAGGATGACCGTTCTTTCTTCCGCATATGGAACCCAATCGTGAATTCTTCTTAGCCACCTTTCGCCGCCCATCCGCTTTAGGTGCCCATATCACGTAAATTCAATGCCATCTATGATGTTATAGTCCACTTTCATCCTTTGCCTGATATTGACGTTGGTGACATATTCAAGATTGGGCAGAGCATCTTCTCCAAAAATTCATTTCCATTGCTAAAAGTCATTGGTGTTCTCTATTGTTTAGCACCCAAACCTGTTCCTGATAATAGGATGTAATGTTTGTGCAATCCGTTTGTCAGTTGCTACTTTCTTACTAATATCATGTTCATCAGTTCCATTACTGGTAATCGTTATGTCTAATTATTTAAATTCTGACTTTTTTGTGGCACCTCGCAATACAATGTCAATAGGTGGGTCTTATATAGGCATGTATTGAAGGAGATATCGTTGTAGTTTTCTGCAAATATTATTTGGTCGCCCACACTTTAAATGGTACTTTGGCTATAGATTTTTTTATTTAACTCCTGAAGTGTTTAGTTTCAAATTACTTTAAATGGTACTTTGGGTATAGAAAGTTTTTTTTAACTCCTGAAGTGTATAGTTTCAAATTACTTTAATTAAATTAAATAAATACATCAATCCATTTATTAAAACTCATAAAATGTAAAATATAAATTTTCTTGGGTTTTTGCTATTATATACTGTAATAAATAATTATTTCTGTAAGAAGTCTACGATTTTAAGTGCATTCCTATCAATAATTCTGTGTGGCGGCGAATCTATATACGTCCATACAAATTCTAAGGTTAAACAGGTACTTTACTTTATTCGGGGTGGTCTATGCCCATAACGCAGAGATAATATAAGGTTAAGTGCATATAGCTACAATATTCGTATTTCGAATAAGTGCTGATTTCATCAAAACGGCGACGAATTTTACTACAGGTTAATGAATAGGCACAATATGATTTTCAAATTTTAGTTTCTAAATCCTTAAACATTTCAGGAAATCAGTAAAACTTTGAATTAAATAAAAATTGAAAACATTTTTTTATCTGATTTCGGGAAGTACGTATGTTTAATCTGTAATATTTGAATTTTAAAGATGTTTTAATACAAATTAATTTAAACTCTTTGTCTCGAGTTCTGTAGTTCCAGTTACTATAATTTAATTATTTAATAGAATTATTTATTTATATTAATATTAAACTAATGTTGTATACATAGTGTATCTGTGCTTATTTACTAGCTTTGAGACTCAGTAGTAGGTTTAGTAATAGGAATTCTGGTTCCATATTCGGAACGCGACGAACCATTTTGTTCCATAAAGATACCACGATAAAATACCGTTCTTGGTTCCGTCTAAAACTTAATAAATCTATTCCTTAAAGTGACAAGGAAAAAAGTTTACTGCTATAGAAGCTGTAAATATACTTTATTTTTTATTAATTTTATATGCACTAAAACATAATAAAATAATGTATCATTTCCAAATGTTTAAATTCATTTTACAATTTAACTGATTTTCAAACTTAATAAAGAAACAGTAAAATTTAAGAAAATACGTAGAAGAGACCTGTAAGCAAATTGTTAGCACGTTATCGATAACTTTAACCTTAGTTATTTAAATATTTAAAAATTAATTATTCGTAATGAAATACTGAATTTATTCAATTTCAATAGTCGATATAAAATATATGCACACTTAATCATGATGCATACTTATAATTGTCTATTTGATATACGGTTTTAATACACGAACGTCAATCTACTACTGGTTAACTTGAAATGTACTAAGTACTGAGAGACAACAGTCGCTGCGATTGCTAAGCGACATAAAAAAAAAGTGACGTGAACTATTTGGATTTTAGATTTGAAATCTGAACGCTGCTGAAGCTGGCTAGAGATCGCTCTATATATGTCATCCTAGAAGCGGCTAGCAGTCGAGGCTCCCGAGAGTAGATCCGCTGTGCATGCCAAACTCTTGGCTGCGATAATAATGGCTCTCCCTTTAACTAATTTACTGCCGATTTTCCTCTTGCTTTAAAGCTCTAGAATTTTCTGTTGGCTGCAAGCACTTTTTGCAGTTTGAAGACCGAATCGAATCGAATGGTTCCGGGGAGTAACGACTGTGCATCGCTAACAGGCAGGAGATGAAGGAACTATTTACTATGAAACTTCGATAGACGTACGTTACATAGAATCGAACGACTAATCCCTAAGGCGTTTATGGGTGACGCCAGAGAACGCTTGTCTGTCTATAAAATGAGGCGTCCGCTATGTATATTTGTACAGTAGAACTTAATTTACTGAATTCATTTATTCGAGCATGGATTTGGTAGAATTTTTATTTAATTAATTATAACTTTGACATTGAAGTTTTCATATTTTAATTGCGTAGTCATTCCTTTCATTACAATATTTATTATGCTATTTTAACTATATTATTTATACTCTGTCTAAAATATGTGTATAATTATGAGTATGTTAAGTAAATATCATTCTAATATTTTGATTTAAAATTTAAATAACAAGTAAAACCTAACATATAAACCAAAGACAGAAAACAAAATGTAACAAAAAAGAATAATAATAATAATATACAAAATTCAAGATGTTAAACTCAAGAGTATTAAGAATTTCTAATGCTGTACATCTATGAAACGTTGTCTTGAAAATACGTTCATTGTTTCAAGTCGGTATAAAAAAATAAAAGAAACATATACTCACTGATGGTCAGAGAGAAAAAAATAAGCAGAAAGAGCTGACAACGCGGATAAGAAAAGACGAGAAAAAGTTACGCTAAAGGAAATGCAGCTCAAAAATTATAGCTAGCAAAAACACTGTATATGGAAGCCAATAAGATCTATTCCAGAATACTAAGAAAATAGGATAATTTTAATAGTACAAAGAATTACTTATTTTTATGGTCTACACCAACATTTTCATCTTTCCCCTTTTCTATTTTAAAATCAATGCTCTTCTTTCGATATAATACAAAATTTAATTTAATATCACTGCCTTTTATATGTTATTAAAAAAAGATTTTTATATTACGAGGTACGTTTAAATAGTACACGGAATTTTTTAATTGAGCGGGTTGTAGAAGTCCAACCGTCAAATTTGTGTTGTTTTATTGGTAAATATTTCTCCAGAAGTTTGTTGACAAATGCGGCCATATTGGTTATTTAATCCTAGTTAAATGTTGCTTTTCACTTTTCATGTTCTTGACATGTGAATTGTTGCTTTTGTTCATTCTTCTATGAATAAAACAAGCATTTATAAGTGGTACAAGCGTTTCCAAGAGGGCCGCAAAGATGTTGAGGATGACAAGCGTCCTGGGCGTCCGACCACAAAAAAATTGGAGAAAATAATTATGGACAACCGCCGCAGCATCACTATCAAAGAAGCTACTGAATCAAAGAATGTTGGCATTTCATTTTGCGCGTTTCAAGTTATTATATCAGATGTTTTATGAGACAAGTGGCAGCAAAGTTTGTTTCCAAATTGTTAAATTTCAATGAAAAACAGTGTTGAATTGATGCAGCTGCTTAATGAAATCAACTACAATCCAGACTTGCTCAAACAGATCATGACTGGTGGCAAAACATGGGTGTATGGATATGACATCGAAACTAATGCGAATCGTTCCAATGAAAGCTTTCTGAAGTGCCAAGAGCTTCGACGTTAAAGGCATAGTGTTTCTTGGATTCATGCCACCAGATCGTAAGGTCAACAAAGAGTACTACCTAGATGTTTTACGTCATTTACGTGAAGGAACCTGAAGAAAACGCCCGACAACTCCTGACGATTACACCACGACAATGCACCTGCGCACACTTCGTTGCTTCTTCGTGAATTTTTGGCAAAAAGCAACACCGCTGTGATCCCGCATCCTTCAATTTCGCACGTCCAGTAAAATTAAACTCAGCGCTTTATATAAGTAAATATACAGTGATATAAATTTGTTCGTGTGGCATAGTTAGTGTTAATTACTTCTTGTTTGTTGTCTTTGATAAATAGTTTTGTGATTTTTTGCTCTTGTATCTTTGATGATGGACCGATTTTTTAACAGCTGCACTATTTTTTAACAAATAATAGTGCAGATAAAGAAATTATGTCTTCAACCAGTGGCGCGACTATGAAGAAATGAAAATATCGTAAATATAATGCCGGTTATTTAGAGATTGGTTTTACGTCAACAGAAATTAATGGTGAAAAGAGCTCACAATGTGTATAGTGTATAAAGGTTTTGACAGTGTAGCATGATTGCCTAATCAGCACAGCATGATTGGCAAACCTCCAGATTTTTCCAGGTAGTTAAAAGAACAGAAACAACAATAAAATCCATTTTTTAAGGTTGCATCAATACCAAACGACGCTTTACTAGTATCTTACAAAGTGTTTTACAGAATCGCGTAATGTAAGTAGCCTCATACCATCGCAGAAGAACTTATTCTTCCGGCTACTGTAAATATGGTGAACACCATGGTTGGTAAGTCTGCTGGAAAGCTGCTTTTAAAAGTATCTTTGTCCAATAACACACTTAGTCGGAGAATATAACACATTGCGCAGAATACCAACGATCAATTAATTGAAAAAAAATATGGAGTGTAATTTAGATTGCAGCTATGAATAATAAGGATGCTCATTTGATATGCTATGTATGGTTTATAGATGGTAATAATATTAAGGAAGACTTTCTGCTTGAAAAAATATTACTGCAGGAGCGAAGGCTCAGGATCTGTTCGAGATTCTTTAAACATTCAAATCTGATAATCATTTGATTTGGCCTAGGTGCGTTGGTGTCTGTCTTATGGAGCTAGATCCAGTCTGGCTGCTATGATTCCAGGCACTTATTCAAACCAAATCACCAAATGCATTGTGGACCCATTACATTATTTATAGAGAAGCGCTTGCGTCAAAGCATGCACTGAATCAGGTGTTACAATGCGTGGTGAATGTGGTAAGTTTTTGTACATTTAAAGCAAGTTTTTTTTTTAAATACTGTTTGAAGATATGGGAGCCAAATACTCGTCTTTGTTGTACTACAGCAGTGCACGATGGCTGTCTTGTGGTAATGTTTCATCACGTACCTTTGAAGTGTGGCTAGAATTTTTTGTCTGGAACAAGAAAGATATAACGATGCAGAAGATATTTCTGATGCTGATGCCAATTTATTAATAAAACTGCCATATGTATGCCACATTTTTGAAAAGATTAATTCCCGTAAACGTAAGCTTTTATTAAAAAAACTCAAACTATGGAAAAGAAAATTGAAAGAAAATACAGGCAAAGATTGTTTTTTAATATTGTAATGAAGCAAAATGCCATCGTTCCCGTTTACTTTGAAGTTACTTATAAATTATGTAAGGCAAATGGTAATTAACATTCAGAGGTTTATTCAAACTTCAATTCACGAAATAAAAGATAAGTTAAAAACATTTACAACATCTTATTTGCATATCGGTCAGGTTAAAATTTTATCATGAGAGATGTAGAATGGCAATTCTCTGGCCGACGGAAGAAATAAAATCAGTGACGTCAGTGCAGTAAATCATACAAATTATAGGTAAGAGCGGGGAGTCATTCTCAATGGGCAATTAATAGCATCGGTATCACTGATAATCAATTTGATTAACAAATAATCGACCAGGGGTGATAGCGCAACGTATGAACCGTTGTATGTGTGTTTGCGTGTGCAAATGCCATGTATATGTGTGTTTGAGTTTATAAAGAAACGTTTAAAAGCTTCCATGCGTTTCACACAAGTCATATTCTGTGTTAACTAGGCAGTAGCTATGTCGGTCTGATTTTTGAACATAAAATCCAGGAATTAATTTGAATTAAAGTTATAATTAATCCTAAATAAAATAATGATTGCAGTAAAGTGTTGGTTTTAGTAGTAATCGGGCGTCGGGAATAAATGAAATTAAGTTTGTGTGGATACACACTACAAAGGAAACTGTAAGTAATTTCTATTAATAATTATTTGAAAAACAAACTGATAATTATATACGCCATTTGGGTGAGTTCTTGTTAGGCAATATTTAAATATGACTAATATTTTATTTTATTATTGCACATGACGTTGTTTATGTGTATGAACAAATACTTTATTTAATTGCATGTACGCATTTCTTTAAAACGTACCAATACATATTTTTATTTAAGTTTAAACGATTCTTTCGTTTTACTAGCCCGAACTCTAGAGGTGACGGCTGTTGTTAACCTTTTCAGGCTGGGCGTCTGACGTACCTCAGATGTGATATATAGTTGCCGACGGGGTGTCATACTGCTACTCGAGCGTCATCGCTGCATTTTACTGAGCTTTGTCTGCGCTTTAGGTTCTACAAATCAGTAGCCGTCCTGAATGGGTTAAGGGTTGAGCGTTTCCATTGAGTCTTCAGATAAATGAGCTAAGATTATCACTAATCCATTTAACACTAATGCACCGTCTGAATTGACTTCTGCGGAAGAAAAGAATCTTGAGTTATCTTGCGCCAACAGTTTGAAAACAAAATTTGGCAGCATGGAATTGACAGAATTTTGCATTTCAATAAAAGATGAATATCCCCTTCTAAGTGATAAGGTTCAGGGATTTTAATTCCATTTTTCACGTCGTATATAGGCAAAGCTGAGGTTTCAACGGTCGCTTTAATAGAAAGCAAGTATAGAGCAAAAATTAAGGTGAAAAATCACACGAGGGTGGCCGTGTCCAATTTAATTCCACGATTTGAGAAAATGATTTGCATGCTCATCCATCACATTAATTAATAATTTAATGTTAATAAAAGAAAAAAAATTAAATAATCAGAATACAAGAGTTTTATTTATTTTTATCTTTTACTAACATTTAGTCATTCTTATATTTAGGGTAGGACGCCCTGGAAAAAATTTAATTAAAAAAAGGCTGCTAGGGAGCAGATAGGGAGCAGCCTAAGGCTGCTAGGGAAAAAGGCTGCCAGTGGCCAGGGAGCCACTGGCTAACGCAATTAAACGCCATAATATCGAAAATTGAATTTCAGACTTGCTTTGAAGAGTTGAAGAAACGGAAAAGTGTATTATGTATTTGAAGAGATGGAAAAGTGTATTATCTCCAATGGGGATTACTTTAAAAGCGACAATGTTAAGATTGGGGAATAAATAAAATTATTCGAGAAAATGATAATTCCGCGTAGTATTTGATCATAAACTCGTACATTAATCGTTAACAGGTATTTGATTTTTTCACTTATAACATTTATTGTGAGTAAATATTATGAATATTATTTAAGATGTCGCTTAAGATAATTTTTTTCACTTAGATCTATGTACGTAAAAATTTTAAAAATATTAGTACATAGCATCAACCGCCCGTTTTGAGTATTTAGTCTAAATATGAGAATTATGCCTTTCAATAACACATTCAATTCGAATGTTTAATCAAATGTTAATTATACTATCAGGAAATATATTTATATATACTATATCCACATATGCAAATATGTCAATCGTTTAAAGTATGTTAGTCGTTAATAAATATTAATAAATTTTAAGTTAATATTCGCTAATGGCATTCAACACAATTCCAATTATCATACATCTAAATATGCCAGGTATTATCATTACAAACTATTAATAATTAATAGTTATTCAAAGCTAAGTGCACTAATGTAGAAAATTTCCAAAGTCCTTTTTCCAGTGATGTCAAACATGTAATAATTGAATAAATTTAAGGAATTTTTTAGCAACTTATCTGGCAACTGTTTTAGCTCCTAGTAAGAACTTACTCCACCTATCCATAATTACGCAAAAAAAGACATTACAGACGACAAAAACGAAAATACTCTTCATCATTTTCTAACACATAATTGTCTTTTTCCATCAGCCAGTGAATTTTTACAAACTAATTCTCTCATTATTGTCTAAATTAATTTAAAGAACTCTAGTCATCTTTCATCAGTTATGGAGAAACAATTTCTAGTTTCTTCAATTTGTAAAGATCGCAATGACTTACTCTCCTGGCGCTACAGTCCATGTAAGACCCTGGCCTCTCCTAAAGCATCCGTCCATTCTTCCTTGCTTACAGCGCACCTTCTCCAGCTCCGGATCCCCAGCGACTGCACATCCTCTCTGACGTCATCAATCCATCTCTTCCTTGGCCTGTCTGGCTTCCTTCTGTCCTCCGGTTGTTGGTCGAGAGTCTTCTTGGGGATTCTAGCTGCCTCCATTCTTATAACATGTCCCAGGTACCGTAGCCGCCTCTTCTTTACCTCAGTAATAAGGTCAATATCACCGTAGAGCTGGTTCGTTCGAATGCGCTACTCGCCATCTTCGCAAATCGCTCTGAAGATTTTTCGCAGGACATTTCTTTCCCACATCCGGGGCAGATTCTTGTCACGTTCAGTAAGCGACCATTGGTCGAATTATGATAAAGTATACAATGAGCTTGAACTTTCTAGAGAGGGTTGAGGATTTCATTAGCTTATAAGCGTAGAAGCATCTGTTCCCCGCAATTCGTGATTTTATCTCTGTACTGATCACTTTGTTCTGTCACCAGAGCCCCTAGGTACTTGAACTCTCCAAATCTCTCGTACCTTCCATCTTTGCGTTCCAAGTGTCTCAGCGTGCAGAACCTTCCCTTTCTCTCGTGCCGACCAAGTATTTTTACTTTTCGTTGTTAATTCTGAGCCCTAAGCGCCTCCCGCCTTCACTCATATACTGCAGTACCTCTGTCAATGCTCTTGAGCTTCTTTCAAGAAGGACAACATCATTTGCGAAGACCATCTACTAAAGGAATCTGGTGTAGATAGTTCCTCGTGGGTTGAGCGGGACACTCCGCATGACATGATCCAGACAGAGATTTAAGAGGGTCGACGAAAGTGCCTATCCCACATCCGGAGCTAATGAACTTCTTTTGCACTCTCATCATCTCTTCCAATATCACTTGCAGCTTGGTCCTCCTGACACTATCATATGCCTTTTTCTAGTCAATGTAGAGTTAGTGTACGCTGACATTATGTTCGTAGCACTTCTCCGGAATCAGCCGCAATGGCAGGATGTGGTCCAAGGTTGACCTGTTGCACCGAAACCCACACTGGTATTCGCCTAATTCCTTCTCCGCATATGTCTCAAGCCTCCTTGACAGTACCTTTGAAAATATTCTGTATGCAACATTCAAAAAAGAAATCCCACGATAGAATCAACTTGTCATTCTTTTTGTGGATGGAACAGATCACCGTTGTGTTCCAATCTTCTGGAATGTCTTTGTTTTCCCATACTGAACGAATGAGAGGTACATACTGTCGCTCACCTCCTCCCCTCCATACTTGAAGAGCTCAGTTGGGATGCCATCATCTCTGGAGCGCGGCTGTTGTGCATAAACAAGATCGCTTCTTCCTTCGCACCACAAGATCGCACCACTTTTCGAGTCACTTCTGGGACAATCGCTTCTTCGCCAGAGTTGTCCATCTGGCCATCCCTCACCTGGTCTGGTGTTCCGGGGTTCCCTTCTCCACAGCATTCAGAAGGTTTATAAAGATCTACATTAGTAAATATTTAATAATATGAATACTCCGTGGAATTCTTTTAAAAAATTGTCATAAAACATGAAAATTAGCTTACTAATGTTTCCTATTCAATTATGGTATTACGTTTTGGGGTATTCTTCAATAACAAAATGCACCTAACTCACATTGAGACGACTTAGAACAAAATGTGATTTGGTCCAAAATGAAACGTAATTTTGAGGTACACATTGATGAGCAAACTAACAAAGCTTACTAACAGAGTAATCAGAAATAAAAAAAGAAACAACTAAATTATGTCTTCTCGAAGATCCCCGAATAAAAATTCTGTGGATAACAATGATGACAGAAGATTATTTATTTATCAACAACAGTGTTAGAATTTCATTCGTGCCGCTAATGCACTCTGTCCGATACCGATCCGCATCGTAAAATCAAATCAGAAAGAGAGAGATTCAGACCACAGACTGAGCCAAACATCAATAAATAAGACAGACAAAATATTAATGTGACATCGAAAATTAATTAACATTTTTTTTTATTCTTGGGCTAATGTAAACAAACGAAACGGTCAAAATAAATATTTGAATTTTTTATTTATATCAAGTTTGTAAGCTGCTGTAGAAATTATATTTTATAGTTAGATAAATAGATATAAACATTTATTGACATAAACATATAATTACTTACAAGATATAACAAACAAAATAATAATTATGCAATACGAACAAAGCGTTCTTCCCTCCACATTACCTCTTATTCAAATTAAACAAAAAAAATATATAAACTAAAAATAATAACCATGTCATATATTCTTCCACACCATATTATCCCTTTTTTCTGTTTCCCTTCCTTTTTGTACCCTCATGCCTATCTTATCCCTATTTTTTTAAATTCTTTCTCTCTCCTATCCGCATTCGTACATATTTACGTTATCTTTTTTCTTTTTAGTGCAATCAACAAATTTAGTACAAAAATTATATATATTTATATACGATATAAATAATATATAATAAATAATATTTATATACGAAAATAATAAATAAATATAATATATAAAAATATATTTTACATATAAGTGGATTATCGAAGAAATAAATGTATTATTATTAAATTTTAAATTTTATTAAATTTTAGGTAAATTTTATTTTTAAGCAATTATATTTAAAAAATTTAATTAAAAAACGTTTCCTGTACTAATAAGAAATAAGAAGTTATAAATCTACTTAAATTTAGTGACAAGTTAATTTCCTGAAATCTGGTGACTAGGTATATTTTTAATCTAGTGAGTAGAAGATGTTTAATTTAATCACAATGTTAATGGACGATGGGTAGTGGATTTGTTTTGTAAATAAAAGTTTTCTAAATTAAAACTTTTCCATCATCCATCGTAGATTCTTAATTATTAGAAACCAAAACGCACGTGCATTTTAACGCTAAATATTTAAATGTACAAGTAAGTGTTCGACTTCTGAGTTGTACAAGAGTACCAAGATTGATTTGGCCGTCAGGAAAGAACATTAAAATTCACGAATTATTTACGCTCCACTTGAAAAACATATTTGTATTATTATTATTATTGATTTAATAATGTAAACATACGTTTTAAAATATTACCAATAAATGATCAAATCTTATAATAGATGTTTTTATACAAGAAATTTTTCACATGTCGCTTAGACAGGGCGTTTATAAAACAGAAATCTTTTAAAAACTTTTATCTTTCATTATACTATATATAGACGTAGTAGATATATCGAAGATATTAGATTCATAAAAATTTTGAGTTTCAAGATTTTCATTGGGAAATGCGTTTTGAAAAGCTAATGTGGCATCTGAAAAATAACTACGTGAATGTGTGAATTTTCAAGAATTTCTTCTAAACTACTGACCTTCAATATGCTGCGTCCGAGGTATATGTCTTTTTGTTTATTTTCGCCAAAATCGTGTCTAGCATTTTGAAACTTCGTAAGCGACTGAAAAATTGATCTACGAGGATTTTTTTGTAATTATCAGGATTTTTTTTGTAATTTTTCTATTTTTTTGTGACTATAATTTGCCCTAAGTCATTATAAAATATTTTAGAAACTATAAATTTAATTTTTTTTTATCCAATTATCAAAAAAATATTTCCAAATATGAAAATTTAACAATTTTGCCCAAAATCATTATAAAATATTTTAGAGATGTTAAGTTTAAAATTTTTTTTATCCAATAATCAAAAAAAAAATTTTTTCCAAACATAAAAATTTAACAGTTTTGCACAATTATAAAATTTTGTTCTAAATATAATAATTTTACAATTTGCCTAAACCCATTATCTAAATATTTTTTAAAAACCATAAACCAGAAAAAAATTATAAATTTATAAACCAATATAATAATTTCCCCTTGAATTTTAAAAACATAAATAACTTTTCTCTCAATTTCATTAAAAAAATTTCTTATAAAAAAATGTTTTTGAATTTTTTCCAAAAAAATCTTTCCAAACATTAAACTTTAACAATTTTGTACAAAATCATAAAATATTTTAGAAATTTTAAATTTAATAATTTTACAATTTGCCCAAAATCATTATCTAAAATATTTTTAGAAACCATAAACCAAAAAAATTATAAATATATAAATCAATATATCATACCCTTGATATAATTTTAAAAAAAATCAACAACTTATTAATGAGCATGTATTATTAATGAAGCATGATTAGGAAAATTGTAAGAATTATTTAAAAATTGAGGCAGGGTGGACACGTGTTTCTGGCATAGTTATCTCTGTCGTCAGCACCCTCTCATCTCACAATAGGCGCAAGATATCACTACACCGGGTATGAGTCCAGCAGTGTAGCAAAGTTGCATATATTAAACGTTATATATCAATTTATTAATTGTATAATGCATTGAGTATAATGCATTCACCTATCTATTTAAATATTTTTTCTCCTAAAAATGTTTCCTCCTATTTTTCAATTTTTTCCAAAAAAACTTGACTTGCCCAAAATCATTAAACCATTTTTTAAAAATCCCAAAAAATTTTTTAATTATTTCATCTTTTAAAAATCATTATAAATATTTCTTAAAAACAAAACATTTTTTTAATAGATTCCTTCATGAAAATAATTTCAAATATTTTGATATAAAAAATGTACAAATTTTTCTTTTTAAAAAATAAAACTAATTTTATTTTTTACTGTAAAAAATTTCCATTTACCAAAAATTGAAATTATTACACTTAAAAATCGAAGGCACTTAAAAATCGAGGCACTTAAAAATAGAATAAATTTAAATAAATAAAATATATTTTTTGTTAATTATTAATAAAATTATAATATACTAAATTTTAACTAAACAATCATATTTTTTTATATATTTTAAAATAAAAAAATTCATAATGTATTTGATAATTATGTATTGTAAATAATCTTGTAATAAACATTAATCTTTTTCTGCAGAAAAATACTAGTAAAAATAAATTAACATACTCATTTCTATTTAACAAAATAAATTATGTATATAACATAAATTTATTTTTTTAAATCGTTGTACTAAACAAATTTCATTTTATAAATGTAGGCTAAAATTTCATTCTTATACTTATTTTATAAATAATTGTAATTTATAAAATCTTTTTTTTTCTAAAAATAATTCATCAAATAATACGTGGTATTATCATTATTTTCGGATAGTCTTTATTTATTCTGAACAAAAGGGTAATTGTTTTTTACTCTTTTGCTAGCTCGTAACTAAAACTCAATCTAATTACTATGGAGTATCGCTAGATCGACGTAGTTCGAAGTAAAACGCACAGTTCTAATGCTAGCTTGATATTTTCGTTTTATTTAAGCTAATCAGTCTTTTTTATACTATATCTAAGTTTATTTCAATAAGTCATTTAATTAATGAACTGTTATATGGTTTGGTAAAAAATTTCGATTTACTTATAATAATCGTATTACCTACAATAATCCACATAACTTCCATCTTCCAGTGTTTCTTCAACTCTTCGAATCAAGTGTAGTGATGAAATAAGGGATATAGGGCATATCTATAAGTATTACCTTTGATAAAAGTACAAATAGATCATTTTAGATATTCCAGCACCAAAATTATTGAAAGTGTTTTATCACCTCATGAATTAGTATAAAAGCCAAACACCAAAAAAATCTTCAATGATTCAATGTATAATTGATAATTTTTTTCATAAATTTAAAAATAAAAGTCAATCATTATATCTAATAATACTCAATGAGATGATTTCGTTTTTAAATTATAAGTTCTCCGAGAATAAGATACTACAACTCATCCGATATAAATTTGGAAGCAATCGACATAATTTTTCGCTGTATAATCAGGCACCCTCGTAAAAATTATAAAAAACAATAAGCATAATGCCCGAAAGATGATGTTATTAAAGGCACTTAAGGTGGACCTATCTTTTATCTTAAGTTAAGTAACTTACTACAGTGGCGTGTTGAGCGACTACGATATTTTCAATTAAATTTTTAATAAACATCTAATGTTTTTAAAAAATCACACGAATAGAACATAGTTTGGCGTTTTCAGAATCTTTGGTTTACAAGAGAATTAGGTATGAGTCCTGAAAAACGACTCATCATATTTCCCCGGTGGCATATTTCCAATATTAATTGTTTGTATATGGCAGAAAATTTTTGATTGCTTGGTCCATTTCTGGCTTGGTTATACATTTTTCTCTATCTTATGCACTGAGGCACAGATTTCAAAGTTTTATTAAATGATTTGGCTTAGCCTATGCTTCCTGTCGTATGATAACCATTTTCGTACAGTTCTTTTTTGTATATAATACGAGGGATGTCTTTTTCATTTTGCATATAGCTTTAACAAAAAGCAATAGTTTAAATTTCAGTCCTTTATTGTTTTTCAAAGTATGTTCCACTATTGTCGATACACTTTTGCATTTGCTCAAACCAATTGTTAAAGAACTTATTCTACTCTACAATGGGTATGCTCGAAATGGTCATTTGGAAACCATCGACTGCATCTTCAGGTGATTGACATCGTTGACCACGCAGTGCATTCTTGACGGCAGGAAAAATAACAAAATCGTTGGGAATGTTTGTCGAGCAGTGTGAGCACTCGCATTGTCATGGTGAATCAACAGTTACCGTCCTTCGATTTTGTAAAGGAATTGTAGCCACATTTCGACTATCTTTTTCGGCACACTGCGGGAACGGATGACTTTGGTTGGGTTCTCTTCATCTTGAAACACCCAAACAGTAGACTGACGTTTATTCTCGTGTTCATAAGAATAAATCCATGATGATTAATGATGACGCTGTACATACGATGCTGTACGCATTTTTGGATCGGCCTCTGTTGAAATGATTCAGAGTTCTTTGGCACCAACTGACACGAGCCGCCATTTGTTTCTCAGTCAACACATGAGGTATCCATCTAGAAACTAATTTTTTTCACGTCCAAGTCATCATTAATCATCTCGCGCACAGCATTAGCGTTTTCCTAGGTGATCGGTGATTTTGGTGGATCTAGCCTAGTATCATTGCTGATATTTGTGCGTCCACGTTTGAATTCAGAGTACCAGCGAGATACAGTCAATACATGTGCTGCTTCATTAACAAAAATAACAACCAACTCGGCAAGACATTGTTGATGTGATAAATTTCTTCGAAAGTTTTAAAATTATCGCTCGGAAATGCTTTTGATTCAATTCCATGTTTCTCAATCCCTTACTATTTTTAAAAATTCACTGTTACTAAACCACTTATTGTATTTGGACGATATTTTTAACACGTATCAATATAATGTTAAGGTTAATTTCGGAACCATATATTTTGGTACTTGCGCACTCTATGTGGATATATGCAAAATTAAAATGACATCCCTCGTATTTAATGAAGTTGGTGGTTTATACGAGGAAGTATTAGTGTCATAACATTTATTTCAATCAAATTGCAAAACTTATAATACCATAATTTTTGCACATTGTGCCCCTGCGTTTCAGCGCACTTCTTCCATCATTGCACAAGCTCCGTTATGCCCTCAGAAAAAAGAGTTTGGTTGAGCAATAAGCCACGTATACACCACTTCTTTCATTTCTTGGTCGGAGTTGAATCTACGACCTTTTAATGCCTCTTTGAGTGGACCAAACAGGTGATACTACCAAGGAGCGAGCTCAGGATCATGCGGAGGGTGAGGCAATACCTCAAAGTTAAGCTTTCGGAAGTTGTTAACCGTATGAGCAGCAGTATGCGGACGGGCATTGTCATGGAACAAAACAATGTCTTTAGACAGTTTTCCTCTGCGGTTGCTTCGAATTGCAGATTTCAGCCTATCAATAAGTATCTCACTGTAACGAGCACTGTTTATTGTTGCATCTCTGTCCTGATAATGTTCCAGGTGTGGGCCTTGTGAATCTCAAAAAACTGTTAGTATCAATTTTCCTGCTGACGGTTGGCGTTTGAACATTTTCCTGGTAGGTGATTGTTGATGTTTCCATTCCATATTCTGCCGTTTACTCTCAGGTTCTTAATAGTGGACGCATGTTTCGTCACCAGTGATGATTCTATCCAAGAATGTATCACCTTCATTATCATAGCGACCCAACTTTTGTTGGCTAATCTCCAAGCGATTTTGTTTATGTAGCGTTGAGCGTTGTTTGGGGACTCATCTTGCACAAACTTTATGAAAATTAAGTTTATTTTGGATTATTTCATAGGCAGAACCATAACAAATTTCCAGAGCAATTGCCACTTTTATTTGCCATAGTTATTCGGCTGTCTTCCAGAACCATGACACGTACGCTCTTGTCGTCAGTTGTTGACGTAGACGGGCTTTCGGCGTCTTCTTCTTGTGTAACACTTGTGCGGCGATTTTTGAATTTTTCAATTCATTCATGGACACATTGTGGCAAAACGCTGTTCCCATATTGTGCTAAAAGTCTTCGGTGGATTTCGGTCCCTGACACACCTTCAGACCCCAAAAAATGAATTACTGAACGCTGCTCATCTTTGATGCAAACTGAAAGCGGAACGACCATTTTTAATGTAACAGCTGTGACAATATAACTGATTTATCAACTTCAAACCTATACATACGTATTAAGCCTGAACCAATGCATAACGTCTGCGCGCGAAAACGGCAGTGTTGTCAATAGGAACACAAATGCAGACACATTGCGGATAAATACTGACTCTCCTTCGTACTAGTTTCTTGTTTCGTCAATCATAATTCAATGATTTCACATACTAGATCAAATTCAGTTCACCAAAAATAGGTTACTTTAAGAAGCCATTTTAAAATATTTAAAATAGATTCTTCAAATTCAGTCCACCAAAAATAGGTTACTATAAGAATCCATTTTAAAATATTTAACGTATTTGATCTTCCACATTTTTTAAATCTAGTCATAATTATTAAACCAAATACCCCAAATTATTATACCAAATTATTAAGATATGATTTGTGTCGCTCGATATAAATTATCTTCTTCAATAAATCCATTAATCCTCAAATCACAAGAAAATAATATACATATTTGCATTAATATGTACACCACTGATTTAAAACAACAACATATATATATATATATATATATATATATATATATATAATAGATGCATCGTCGCATTATTGGGCGGGATCCCGAAGAGACCCACCTGGTCGATTCAGTTCCCACCAAAGAAATCTATATTTATAAAACAACAGCAAGAACGATGCAGATAATATTCGACTCAACGGCTAATTACAGACATTCTGTTGACCAGAAGATGACCCATCAACAAAACCAAGCGAACATGAAACGATCAGACCATGGGGCACATATTATATTGCATCACATATAAAACAATATTAACAGTATAAAGCTAGTTTTACAAATATCAATACGAAAAGGTCTTTTAATTTGATTTATTTTAATACATAAAAGCAGTCCAAAATCTTTCAGCCTAAAGATGTAATGAAGAAAATCAAATATGTCAAAAATATAAAGTCAAATAATATTATACACATTTTAGATTTGAAAATAGGAAAAAGCCGTGGCCAGGTGTGGTAAATATAGACCTTATAGACTGCATCTCAAAGCACAACTTGAGTACCTGGCTCAAATGTACAATCTCTTGCTTAAGAAATGTGAATACAAGTCCACTTTAAGAAAGGATACATCAGCAATATTTTTAAAAACGCCAGCAAAGATAACAACGCAAATTATAGCATCATCACAAGTTCTAGAATATAAGTACAGTAAAATCCAGAAAAATAAATGACTGGGATGAAAGAGCAGAGCGAATACCGTGCCCAAAGAGCTTAGATAATATTTTCTACGCAAAATATACTTTGAGACTGATTTGATGTGCACAAAGCATATGGCAGCTTCTAAAACTGCGGCTCGCTCTGCAAAGCTATGCATTGATATTGAGAACACAATGATTACAAAAAAGTAAGAAAGATATCTCAGTTTCTTGGCGCCTTCCCAGATTTTTGTTAATTTGATTGTTTTCTTATTTTTGTTTCGTTTATTTCTTTTCTCCTTCTCCCACTTTTCTAGGTATTTGGGAAATTTTACGGTTTTGCTTTCTGATCAGCATTATATAGAATTTTAAGTAGTATAATGTTATGAAGAAGATATAGTTATGTTACAAAGATACTGCATTAAGTAGTTATATAGATATTATATGCAAGGCCGCGCCCGGCGTGCCTGACATAATTTAGCGCCCCTAAAAAACCAACTTTAGGGGCAGTTAGTATTTCCACTTAATTACTTGACCTGCCGCCCGACTGCCCTGCATATATACCAATAAAAGTTTCTGTGGACATAAAGATCCTTCACAATCTTTGTGCCGAAAGTAGTAAAGTAACTGCATCAAAATAGAAATTTTATTATCATCTATACTTAAAGGGTACTGAATATGAAATATGGAATCTAGAATATGGAAATAAAAATTTATGATGACACATTCTATTCACTGAACTTTTCCGATGATCACTTTAGCCATGCAAAACATGAAGACAATACATGAAGACATGTGGAATATAAAGATATGTGGAAAAGCAAGAGAAAGATGAAACAATACGGAAAAGCAGGTATAATGAAAAGAGGTATGCCTAAGTGCTTAAAGTTTAAATGCATGTCCAGACGAAGACAATGAGAATCGGTACTGGACGGACGACAGAAAGAAAATGTGTAGGATTTGTAATGAAGATGAGGCAAGATGGTAGCATTGGGAGAAAGAGTTGGATGGAATAGAATGGAATGAGCAATAAAAGAGAAGAGGTTGAGAATTGGAGAGTGTGTTTGGGACATTGGAGAGTGCTGTCAAACTTACAAGTGTTTAAGAACACATATATTCAGCCGGGAAGAACTTTCTCCTAGAATGACGAAGATCAACGAAACAGCACGGCATGGAGATAATACTTATATTTTAAATTTATTAATATTTTTATTGTTCGCGTGACAATCGTAGTCCAAACGACATTTTTTGAGGTTCATTTGACCTAATTTAGCAGTTGCATTTTCCCACAATGTCTCAGAAACCCTTACAGTTTCAATGTCAAGTGATCAAAATGTGATCAAATGTCCGATCGGTATTGCCCTCATGGATTTCGTATGGAACTTTTGTCTCAAAGTCGACATAGGATAACTACTTATATTACATTTTTAAGCGGTGCAGGTTTTCTTCTTGGTCCTCTTGCTTTTAAGTTTACATGTGCCAGATGACTAATATTCCAGGTCGTTGTTTTCAGATCAATTAATTTATTTTCAATGTATTTTCTTATAGAGCGTTGTCCTAGAAATCCCTATAGTTTCAAGGTCAACTCATCGACACAGGATAATACTTATATATTGTATTTTTTAAGTACTGCAGGTTCTCTTCTCAGTCCTCTTGCTTTTAAGTTTTCATATACTGAATGGCTCATATTCCAGGATGTTGTTTTCGGATCGAATAATTTATTTTCATTGTATGTTTCGGATAAGAAATTTTTACACTACATTTCATAGCTTTTCAAGAAATTGTTTCTTGATTTCTTTGAGTGTAGTTTATTATACTGAAATAACGGGTTATATTGGAATGAAAGGGAATCTTATTTTTTCTTCATAGATAGAAAACGTTAATGTAATTCAAATTGTATAAAATAATGCTATTATTCCTATACCGAAACATTAATATAATATTGCACGCAAAGCGTTGTAATTCATATATCAAGTCGTTGTAGCCATTGAAATTGTATATTTTTTACGTTAATGTAACTGATGCTATTATGGCTATATTGAACTTTTATATGAAATTGCATCTTGAAATTGCTCTATCTCCTGGAATGACTAAGATCAACGAACAAGCACGACATGGAGATAATACTTATATTTAAAATGTAATAAATTATTATATTTTTGTTCGCATCATAATCGAGTTCAAAGGACATTTTTTGAGGTTCATTTGACCTAATTTGTGAGTCGTATTTTCCCACAACGTATAGAATCACAACGAAATAGAATCGCATTAGTAGTTTATTATTAGCATGTTTTATGCTTTCCAATTTACATTTACATTGTTACATGAACTAATTATTTGATTGATACTAATTGCTTGATTGTGTAGAATTATAAAGTCTAGAAAAGTAATCATTAATTAAAAGCACATGTATTTGATTTTAAATGCACAATTATGTTAATTTAATTGTTTATTATAAAAAGTATAAACAAAGCAAATATGCGATGAATTATTATTTTTCATACAATAAAAAAATTGGAACTGAACTATATCATTTACTTTAATTTACGTTCTTGTTATGATGACTTTTAACTTTTATCGTTCTTTTAATAAAAAAGCTATTCACATTGATGCTCTAAACCTTCTTGAGCGATTCAAAGCAAAACCTGCATACTCTTAATTAAAATTGTTCATCAAGTGTATAAACTAGACCTGTCACCCGATATCTCGCATAATTACCTTTCCAGAAATTACTTCTATTACATTCTAGTAGATATATAATTTTAATGGGTCTCCTCTCTTTGAACAAGTGGGCTAATTCTATGCAACTTTAATCACTTGTTTTGTTCGATGTGACAGCTTTAAATTACCGTAATTCATAATTTAATGTTGTTAATATTTTTGGAGTAATTAGATGAACGAGGGTGATATAAAAGATTGAAACACGTTCTGAATAAAAATCTCATTTAATGTATAAATCATTCAACTATATATCTAAATCATGTTCTTGCACTACTATAAACAATCGATATATTAGCTTGTCTGGTAGTATACTTATTATGTGGACTAGGTCAAGAAAAGAATGCAACGGTTCCATTCAGCACTTTTTTAATATGTGAAATGTTTTGTTATTATTTATTAGCTAAATGGAACATGAATGATTGTTTATTTAATACATGATAATACTTTCCTGTGCCGTTTTAAAATATATCTGGATGATATATATATTTTTTTGTTCCAGACATTTATTCAAAGCGGGTTTCTTTATTTATGGTCACGGCATGCTTAGACATAAAATAGTTATGCGTAGATATAAAGGTGTATATAATAAATTTAAATAATTAATTTCAAAAATGTTTTCTGATCATTTTTCACTGTCCTGACTTGAACTTCGTAAAAATGCTTTTGGGGAATTATCTGTGAGTAAAACTATCGTAGGTTCATCCTCCAGAGAATTCCACCTATTAGAAAGCTAAATAACAAATGAAAATATAAATTGCTTAGGGATATCTTGGAGTATGGCAGCCGTAGCGTCCATCCTCGTTAACTTGACGAAATGTTACTTGACGAAATGTCTCCTGTTAGTAGGTAATAGTTTATAGTTTCATGAACTATATGATCCGTTTTTATGGGATTCCTGATAAACATGTTTATACAGCTGACATATAACATGATAAGTAAATGAAAGATGATTCTGTAAATGCATAAATATGTAATGATGAAATGCCTTAAAGTCTACAGGTTTGAAAAACCTGCAGGATCCAGACATTACCTGTTAATTTTATTTATCATAGTTGAATATCATAGTAAATTATTTTCATCAATAGATACTCGTATTTTAAAGTTTGAGAATGTCTGGAATCGATTTTCTATTAACAATTAATCGCTACTAATTGATAGCTGTTCAGAGATTATGAAATACATGAGATGTAAAATATGTAGGAATGCGCAAATTAAATATGTTTGATTACTTCAACTAATCGTTTTATAAAATAAACATAGCAAATAGCAAACATTAATATTGATAACTTTGTTCACATAAAGTATAAATGCAGATGGTGTTAAATGGTCCATATACGCTATTGACTATTGAATTTATATTACTCGTCTCAAGTTTTGTATTGATGTATCAACGCATTCATCGTCCTATTTATGTCCTTATTATAAAAAGTAAATTCTAAATACATTAGGATGTTTCTATCGCGTGATAAATCTTGCATACCATATCTATATTCATTAGCACCTTATTCCATCTTCTAGACGCTTTGTGACATAATTCTCTGGACCAACTCTCCACAATTTGTTCTCCAAGTTTCCTCTAGTAATGATTAATACAAATAAATCTGAAGAAGGTAAAAATTTTCGTGATGACAGTGAAGTATATGACAGTAACGACAGAACCAAAAAGGAGACCGACACGAACACAACACTGCTACAAGTGTCAAAGGTATGGCCATGTCCAATACAGGTGCAATGCACCCTAAAACTTGTATGCACGGTGCTAGTTCTGATGCTTCATTTGACTGCAAAAATAAGGAGCAAACCCCTAAATGAGCTATATGCCTAAATGCAGCATGAGATGTATAAAAAAGAACTTATTCCTAATTGTCCAGTGATTTACTTCTTTCATAACACAAAATCATTTTCATCGATGATTGGCTAGGCATTTCAGTTATAATGTCATAAACTAAATTGTGCTGCTCTTCTAATTCAACAATGTAGATTTTAGACATATCAGTATGTTCCGCCCGCACACTTTGCTTCGTTTGAAAAACAGTTTTCTTATCATAGATACGAACTTTATCAGATCTGTTGCATATGACAAGCATGTCTGTGAATGTTGATTCCTCTTCTGTAAAAAAAGCCCTGTGGTACTACATCATCTTTTCATTGTTCACAAAGGGCATATAGCCTATCGTTTGTGATCGTGTATATTATTAAAATAATTTTATTACAACACTTAAAAATTTGCAACGGATATTACATTAATAAGTGCGAAAGATGGTGTATCTATTGCAATCCATAAGAGCCTAAAACATTTAGTAACTATCTGGAGTGCTGTACATGAACGCATAATTACACTAAAACTAAAATTTAGTGGTCTGTTTGTACGTTCCTTCATATGATGCACATGCGCACTTGAAAGATGCTTTCTACACTCCAACTCAACAAAATAAGTAATTATCTTCATGTGTGATTTAAATGCCAGAGTTGGTAAGGCAGTGCAAAGCCCAATTGTCGGACAATTTAGAGAGCAAATATTGAACGACAATGATACTAGACTTATTTGCTTATGCGACCAATTCTCCCTGAAAATAACGAATACCTTTTTTAGTCACAAGGAGATCCATAGGTATACATGACATCAATGTACGAAAGGCCTGCAATCCATTATAGACTGCGTTATAGTTAGGCAAAGCCCACTACTTCGGGTATACGATATCATAGTTCAAAGGAGAGCTCACTACGGGACAGATCACTTTACGATCAGGGCTATGATATACTTTAAATACCCATGGAGAGAACCAAAATAGACTATTATAAAAAATTGTATAAGAGAAAGCAGGATGTGGCAACGGTGCAACGTAAAGAGCTGCCAAAATAATTCAACGGTGTATTAGACTTAGACTCACTAGACTCGCACAGAAGATGAGCCTCATGAAAAACAGAGTAGTTGAATATTATGAATACCTAGAAACATAGAAACACTGGGCTATAAGATTAAACCCAAAGCAGTAACCCATAATATTTGGTGGATTGAAGAGATCGCAACAAACGACTTTACGATAAATGGAAAGATCCAACCGATCGACTAAGATACGCCACTAGAAATAGAGAGGTTGAAGCAACCGTAACAAGAGCAAAGAACGGTGTTTGGGAATTTATATGTTGGGATGTGTTAAAGAATTCAAATGAATCACTAAAATTTGACGTGTTAGAAATCAGTAGCAAATGAACTATCAACCTATAAACATGGGTTCACCCAAATGAATTCATTAAAGCGTCATGTATTGAAAAACTAGTTTCTAGCTATTAACACTACAACTTAATAAAACTAACTTTTGTATGATCCATTGAAGTATAACCTGTCACCTTGGGAAGACAACAGTCATCCTATCTGAAAATAGTGTGCCGCGGCTAGGACGGAATCCGGAGGACTTCTTGGTAAGCGGCTCGAGTTTCTTCTTTGCATGAGGCGTCTGCTCGTGGCAATCTGAGCTCCAGAGACTTTTCCTAAATCTCGGAATAAAAAAGGAGAGAGTGTACAAAAGTAAAATACACAAATAGATATAACAAGGACCACCACTTTATTTTAAATTGAAATCTTTAACAATAATCAAATACCTAAGATTATAATGAAACAGTCCACTTTATCGTAATAAATATTTCCACAGTCAAATTAAATTTACATAAAACACGTTAAAATAGTGGTGTTACACAACACAGTTAACACCTTAGAAGCATCCGCGGGTTTTACAAATAACATGGACTCTCCTCCATGCTTTAGATCCAGAGTGACCTATAAAGGATAAACACTTAATTCTTACTCGTAAAATTCTGAAACGGGCTTACTTAATAGACATATATAACGGTTTAGCCATCAACAAAATCCCGAAGAACTTAAAATTGAATTCTAGCAACAAATGCAAAAAATTGACAACTCCCGAATTTACAATTGACAACACCCGGACGATTTGACAACCCCGAATTGACAAACCCCCTTACTTAACAAAATTAATGAAATCCCTTAACAATAATATTACCCCCTCTCCCATTTTATTACTAAAAATTACTAAATAAATCCCTTACAATAATGTTACTATAAATTACTAAAAATTACTAAATGACACAAAACTATTAAGTTATTCCTAACGAGATTTAATTTATTCTGCAAAATTTCAAATTCAAATAAGATAAGATGTGTGCAGCGCCAAATTAAATCAAGACACAATATACGGTTAATTAAATTAGATACTTAATCCACCAATGTTCCACCGATGCTCCGGTCAGCTGGCTAAGGGATGAATCCACTGATGGCACAATTCTACAAATTGGGAGCCTCCACAAGCTTCTGGTCGTCGTTACCGACATCCAATGCTCAGATGCACGTGGTCCTTACTGCACCAAAATGGTTGAAATCCACCAAAAACCACGCGGACACGTCCTTAAAAAAATGCCTACTTATGGTTCCTTCTTACGATAAAAACTCCAACATGGAAAACAATTACTGTCCTATTACCGTTCTGAAGTCAACAGCTTCGGTATAAGCTTGTAAATCTCAAACATGCTTACTCTTGCGCCATTTTGACATTCAACAATTAACAAACTTATCCAAATTGGGTTGCACCAGCATGATACCTACTGATTTAATTAAAACCTCTCAACCATAGCCCATTTAAGCGCACGTATTTAGTTCACAAAGGCATCACTATACTTCAAAATTAATTAGCAGGAGCCAAGTAATTGACGGCTATGTGACGTTATGTATCGGAGGAGAATGGCTACATCCGGATTCTCAAATCTTAGCAGAGCAGGATGGATCCCTTGCAGTCGCCCACCAATTGCAACCAACAAAATCTCATTGGACTTACGGTTCCTATGTGATGATCGACCAATCAAAATATAAACGTTGGCCAAACGTTGCCCAATAAAAGAACAACTCCTGACGTACCTCGCTAACGAAAAATCAATATTGTACTAAAATTACAGATCACCAATCTCTACAAAAATACAGTCAGGACACTACAATTTTATTAACCAAATCGTCTGTCTCCAGAAACAGTTCTTCACTCAATTTTCAGTCAGTTATTTCAAGCTCAAATGCAATTAATTACCGTAGTCCGCTTACTGCCACGAGTACTCTATAGCGTATTAACATCCTGAGGATTGCTCCTACAATCACAATCGTATAATAACACCCTTAATTTACCAAATACAACCCTGAAAATAAATGGCTATACAACGTATCGACACCTAGGATAATCCGGCGCTCTCTATGGCATACAACTTACACTTAAGTGGTCTCGAGGATATATGAATGATACGCTGCTCTATAATATTCATACGTTCCACACAAATGACGATCACTGGTCAAAATAATAATAAACCTAACCACAACTTTTATGTTACAATTGTAGATCATAAATAATCATGCACCGTAATCATGCACCGTATGTACAAATGTACTTCTTCCCGAGATAAGTGACATCCTTATTGTTATCGTAATTAAATATAAACACGCCCATTTTAATTAAGAAATAATCTGTACAAGGTGAATTCAAGACATTTTGTTATTGAATTCAAGACAATATTCAAACTATAGTTATTGATGGTCCAAATGCCAGAAAAGGTAAAGAAATGTAACGGGTATTTAAACAAACTAACTTTTCCTATGAAAGCAATACGTCTCACAGGCAACAAAATGAATGGAACAATGTACAATAATCAACGCAAATCCATAAGGAAACAAACTCTAATAACAGCTTCATTAACTACTTGTATTCTCTTACGTTTGTAAAATCTAAACCCCAAAAATCGACCAATATTCTGCCCTTAAGTTTTAAATTCAACCAGCTTTAAAAGCTGGTTACAGCAGTTAGTACTGCAGTTTATACGATGTCATATATATATATATATATATATAAACCTTAATGGAAATCAAATTGCTCAAAATAATGCTATTATTCCTATATCGAAACATTAATAAAAAAATTAAATTAAAAGTAGTGTAATAATTGTACCGAAACGCCGAAATTGGAGATGTTCGTATATTAAAAACGTTGATGTAATTCAAATTAATAATGCTATACCAAAATTTTAATACAAAATTGAAATGACAGTGGTGTATTAATTACATCAAAACGTCGATGTCACTGAAATTGTAGATATTTATACGTAGTAAAATAGTGCGTGTATTTCATATATTTTTAGTTATACGCAAATTTCACTGGTCTCTTGTTACATACAATCATCTGCAGCAGCACTACTATTATCAAATCACCAATATACTTTTCACTTAATCTACTTAGTACAAATATATCTTCTTGAAAAGTATAATGCCATTAGCAAAGTAGTTTAATACCAATACCTCTTTAAAAGACTTCTGAATTTTTTAACTATAATCTCGTCTTATAAATTGGAAACTACTAGACGCTGCAACATACATGTTAAAATAAATTTTCTAAGAATCTTAGCCATGTAAACGTTGAGTAGCTATTGTGGTACAAACGATAACAATATGAAGTGGCACTCAATTCCGAAAGGGCTCCTTTCGTTTTAGGCAAGGGAACAACAAAAACAAACTTAATACAAAAGATTCATATTTGCGATAGAGCCCAATATTTCACGCTACGTCACTGGTAAGTGATAAACACGTGAACGTTTCCTCCAAAATATATCAGCAAAAAGAACAGCATTCGTCATAGCGACGAATGCTGGACATTGAAAGAATATGTTCCTCAAGCATGGTATGTGTGTTACAAAACAACCCCTGCTCGTTCCACAGAACTGACATGCTTATTAAACATCAGAATAAAAAACAAATTTTATATACCCAGAGGTGGATTTAATGGGAGTTGCAGGAAGCGTGCGGGGCGACTACTCTTTAGAGGGCCCTAAAACCCTAAACTGTACACTTTATATTGAAGTGAAGAGACTCATATTTTTTTCTGCGCCCCTGGCTTCAACCAACTTTAATCCGCCTCTTTATATACCCTTGAAAAACGACAGATTTAATTTTGGTTGCCGTTGTAAAATTTTAATTTGTTGTTTTTAATCTTTTAGTCCTCAATAACTTTTCAGAATTTTAGTTCCGAAAAGCAGTTGATGCTTCGTTTAAGAAAATCATTTTAGAGATGTCAGTTTATACATTAGTTTTATTACAATTAATGAGTATAAGAATTATTTTTAATTAAAAATTAATTAGAAGATTAGACTTTTAGCAACTAATGATTATCTTTATGATAATGAAGAAGCTTTTAAAACAATTTTTCCAAACAACTGTAGATAAATTATAAATAAGAGTATAATTTAAAGTAATTAGGCGTTGTTGTGATAATAAAAAGAACGATAGTATTTGTTGTGCAGTCCAAATATGAAGTATTCTGAACTGAGAGCTAGGTGACATAGAAAAAGAAGAGGAAGGAAATTCGAGATGTTTTTTAAAATTCGAAGGCGAATTTTCCCGGGATGGTAGCGAGTATAACGAAGAAATTTGTCGTCGTTCTAATTTAGTTCTATGGTAGATAATTTTGTACGCTTAAGTCATTTAATTTATTCAGAATGTCTAGATTGTGAAATGTGATAATTTCGTGCAAATCGATTAATAAACAGGGCACGGCGTTCAAGTTTCTTCCAATAAATTCCCCAATTATTTATCAAATTATTTTACTTGCAGCTTTTGTCATTCATGCCATCACAAACTTATTTTAGAATCACACCGTTACCGTTACCTTATTCATTCCTATCAATTTATTTTTACTAAATAGACTTGTAGTATAATTTTATTTAGTTTATTGCATGTAAAGAATTTAAACTTAAAAGGATAATTATTTATTATCAAGTACTGTATTCTACTATGCCACATATCTAACTTCCATGACTTAATTACCAATTTAATTTATTCATGATTTAACTTGGAATAAAATATAATTTAATTTAATTCCTCATTTTATTTTCAAAACACTAACTGACAAGGATTCATCCTACAATTTAATTCTTATTATAGACTGTTTTTCAGTGAGAGCTGTGTATCTTTACTCATTTCTTTGACTTTGTCCTCCCTAGGTAGCTCGTCTCGGCACTTATGTGCTTTCTCCTCTAACATGCTAAATCGGTCGTTGGCCGCCGATTAGGTAAATGAATTTATTCAAGGTTTAACTAGATACAATAGAGTTTAATTAACGGTAAATGATTTGTTCGATGTTTTAATGTAAAATTTATTTACGGTAAAACTGTCCGTTTCTTTTTCTACTAGGTCATCTAGCAAACAAACTGCTTACGAAATTACCACATTTCACAATCTAGACATTCTGAATCAATTAAATGACTTAAGCGTACAACATTATCTACCATAGAACTAAATTAGAACGACGACAAATTTCCTCGTTACACTCCCTACCATCCCGGGAAAATTCGCCTTCGAATTTTAAAAAAACATCTCGAATCTCCTTCCTCTTCTTTTTCTACGCCACCTGTATCATGGCTCTCAATTCAGAATACATCATTTTTGGACTTCACAACAAATACTATCGTTCTAATTGAATACAAATATTATTTTATTTTATTATTTTGAATAATTATTTTTTAGTTGCATGCAACATTAACCAAATCATTATTAATACAGTTATTATGCATCTGTTTTATTCAAAACACCTTGACTAGAATTTTATCTCTTGCCAGTCAAATTCGAAGCAAAATCCTCCCCCAGAATAGAACATTACAATATCTTGTACCAAATAAATATTATAAAAATGAATAAATAAATAAATATGTTAAGAACAAACGTTTGCACAGTACTTAATGAAGAGATATATTTATGGCTTTACATATTTCTAAAACTATTACTTTGTGCAATATTACAAGTAATAAATGTCGATATTTGCATCCCACAATGATATTTTATTATCTTCTGATTTATAACTTTGTTTATTAACTCTGACTTAATTTTTGTATTTATGATAATTAGTATTAAATAAATCATACTCCATGATTAGCAATAAATTATATTTTTCTTACATTTCAAGATTCAAGTACAAAGTTAGTAATGAAATTTCATAATAGTTTACCAAGTTGTTATTTGCAATAAACAAGTACCACTTTTTTTGTAAGATTATTCATGCTAAAAGAGGACGCTGTATCTGTTATGGACTTGATAAAACGAGACAGATATAAAAACTCCCATGTGTCCTGGATGTATTCTAAAGTAAAAGGTTTAAGTTGAAGCATTACATATGAGGAATCAATAGATTATAACATGATGTTATATCGGCCAGAACAGCTATATTTGGGCACATCTAGGAGACCTAACAATTGACCGTTAACAACTGAAGTGCAACATGACCATGACCATATACCCGGGAATAAACATTTATTAGGAGTAAATAATGAAATTAATATTTCTTATTACTTGTGTCTCGAAAAAATTTATAATTCGAACCAGGGCCTCTCAATTGCCAGTCGATTGCTCTTCCAATTGAGCTAACGGAAACTTATTCGAAGACACAAGTAATTTTTAATATGTATTTGTTTTCCATATCTATTAAGATAGGCAACTTATATATTAGAATTTGTTTTGGCCACCTGTTTGCTACCCTCGATCGATTCATTCGTCATCGGGTAGATGGAGCATCCTGGATGTTTTTATTAATTTCTGTTCTGCTTTGCTGCCGGTCGCATGTATAATGTGATATATAAGTTGTCTATCTTAATAGATACGGAAAACAAATACATATAAAAATTATTTGTGTCTTCGAATAAGTACCCGTTAGCTCGAGAGGCAATCGAGAGGTCTGGGTTCGAGTCTCGGGCGGGGTAAACATTTTTTCGAGACAGAAGTAATAAGAAATATTAATTTCATTATTTACTCTATTAAATAATGCCAACATGGAGGTTTAACCACGAAACATCAAATATTCAATAATCATTTAGTCAAGGAATTTTAGTCATTTGACTTGCCTTTTTAATGCTATATTGTCGCGTTTAAATGTGGAGGGAGTTTTACTCCCCAACGCGGCAGGAAAGAGTGAATCCTTTTAATGGAGAACGTACCTATTCTCTCCTGCAATAAGGTACCTTCTCGTACGATAACTACCAAATGCCATTCACTTCAATACCCACTTGAATTTACCTGCTTATATTATAATCCCTAGATTCCCAATAAAGCACTAGACTTTGCCATTGATAGGGTTACAAGTACTTTTCTTATTTAATTCTACTAAATCAGTATAAATTAACTATACTCTGCTCAACACTATCAACAACAAATCGTCAACTTACCAAAACCTGCATAAACTTAACAAAATGAATTGAAAATGATTTAACAAATGCGTATATACAAATAAAATTATAATTTGTGCATTCAAAGTAAATAATGCCTTATCAACATAATGAAATAAAATATAATTTGAATACAATTACTACGTGCAAATAGATTAATAAACATGGCGTTCAATTATCCCCTAATAGATTCCCAAGTTATTTATAAAATGATTCTACATACAGTTTCTGTCGTTCCTACCATCACAAACTTATTTTATATTAAACTATTTTTATCAGATACAGTTACGTTATTAAATCACTTCAATTTATTTTAATTTATCCGAATAAATAAACTTGTTTCCTAATCAATTTAATTTATTTTATTCAATGAATTCTACTTAAAAAAATTATTTACTTGTTATCCAACACTTAACTTTACTATGTCTCATATCTAACTTCCGATACTTGTTAACAATTTAATTTATTCATGATTTAATTTGAAATAAATTATAATTTTATTTAATTCATGATTTTATTTTCACTGCACTGACTGACAAGAGTTCATTCGGCAACTTAAAATTTCTTTTTATTGACTGTCCTCTCCCGTGAGAGCTGTGTGCTTTTCATTACTTTCTTTGTTTTCCCACTCGACCTCTTAAAATTTTCCACCAAAATTACGACCAGTACTTTCACTCTAGTAAATTGCTATAATATAATGAACTCTCACTTAATTACCTATTAATGACAATGGATTCATGTCCAATTTAACCTTGTCTTTACTCATACTTATACTGTATCATACGGTACGCTTTCATTAACTATGGATTAATTCCGGATCAGAATTATTTACTTACACATAAATTGACAACGGCGGCACCCTGCTTACTTACTACGCTTCCTGCATGGATGTGTAGCTCTGGATGAGTGTAAAAGAATTTAATCAAGATTTAATTTAGATACAATTTAGATACAATAGATTGTAAACATATTTACCTAACAAACAAGCCTCTTATGTATCAAGCGTACAAAACTATCACAGAACTAAATTAGAACAAAGACAAATTGCCTCGTGACAATATGACAGAAGATTCATACCAAGAAATGGGTTAACATCAGCATTTATTACGTTATCCTAAAAAGTCCAAGATGCAGAGATGTGAATTGTAATGTTTTCCTATCCTTTATTAATTTCGAAAATGCATTCGATATAATTTAATATGACAAAATGATACAGGTACTACAGAAGATTTGGAGATAAAAAGGAGTGGAAGACAAGGAAATTGTTTGTCACCGTTCATATTGTCACGATTAATTTTGGGGATGATTTTTATAAACAACGTGACTCGCAAAAGAGATTCCTTATAATGGGGTACGCAGCCATCTGTCCAATCCGGTGTTGGTGTCAGAGAATGCACGTGTCGCAAGTGGGCATGTTCATTTCTGCTTATAACCAGCTTTTCAAGCTCTTTAAATTTAGAACTTCAAGACAGAATTGTGGCAAATTTTATGAACCCTAGGTTTAGACAATGTATGAATATACAGCAAGTAAATTAAGCATAATAGGTTACCTGTTTATGAATATTATGAATTTTGAATTATTATGTTCTGTTCCTCAAATCATCTCTGATGTAATTTTGTTTGATTAGTGGTTATCGTTCAAATACCGTGCGAATGTTTATTATAGGGAGCAAATATGTTATGAAACTTTAGGCAGCTAAAATACAATGATATTGTCAAGTCCTGCTGGAACCTTATCGTATACGCGCCGGCCGAGACAGTTTTTGTTTAGGTATATTATATTGAGTGTTGCTAATTTAAATCCTGATGAGAATTTCCATTAAATTTTATGAATTTGAATTGTATTGGAAGTTGTTATTGTTGTGATTGTGTGATGTCAGACTGTGCGGGCTATGAGGTTTGTCACCTGCCCTAATGACTCCCTTATGTAAGTATGGAAAATTTTATATGCAAGTCAGGAGGTAAATTGATTGTTCTTGTAATGGCTTGGTTCGTAACAATTAATCTGTTTCAAGGGTTGAATTATAATCAGATAGTGGGATACTGCCTGGTGAGATTTTCTGTATCACAATTAGTATTAAGAAGATCTTGGTACTTAAATAACTTCCAAGAGATTGACTACATCGCCCGAGAGAGGTCGTCGTTGTCTCTGGCTTCAAAAATGTAAGATGATATCTAGTTTATCAAATCATTGACTAGTTTTGTAAACTTTGCCATTAGGAGGTTGGTCCTACTGATTATTGATATTCCGATAATACTTCCGAAATTATCGTAATTCTGTCGCTGTTTAGTATTTGTAATTAACTGATTAAATAACTGCCTACGGATTAAATAACTGCCGTCGAGCCAATGAGAGTTTGGCTAGCGTAACGTAAGGAGAAGTGGAAGGGATTCATCTTACTGATTGAAATTGGGAAGGATCATCATTTCCCCTGAAACTTAGTGGGATATAGCTGCTAAGTTCTTGGCTCCTGCTAAATTAATTTTTCAAAGATACCATGTCTTTGTAAGTGCAAAATATTGAGCGAAATGGGTTTGGGGTTGAATGTGTGGAAGGCCTTTAACAGAGTAGAACATACTTGAATTAAAGACACTAACTATAAATATGATTGAATTATTTATTTAACTAAATATACTTGCCAGCTTTACTTATTGTTTGAAATTTTAGTATACGAATATTTACTTGATTGTAATTTTAATGATTTTGTACTTTCTTTTAATTCAGAAATAATTTTAATCATCAATTTTTATTGTGATTAAAAATTGTATGGGATAATAACTTTTTGTAGGATAAAATTTGCCATTAGACGCAGCATTCAAAAAAATCCTTAAAAATTGTTTGATTGCAAAAATATCACAAGAAGCCGACATTTCAAGCCGTTTTGAGTGTATATAGTTCCACTGTTAACGTACTTTAATTCTTGTCAATTCTAAACTTACAAGTTATGCATGAGAATAACAATAATAATAATAATAAAAATCATTATAAAAGTAATAATAATAAATGAAACTATATTAGTAACCTTTAACAACTCCAGTCACATACTAATAATAAAGAATACACGGAACGCACTGTTCACATTACCACAAGTAATTACAAGTGAGTGAGCTGCAAGTTAAAAAGCAGAATCGGATTAAGTAATGGTTAACGAAAATAAAATTGTATGAAAATAGTAATAAAATAGTTCATGTTTGTCTTCGCGCCCTAAATTGATTTTGTCGTCGGAATAAGGACTAAATCCAGTAAGAAATAAATCTACTAAATCTTAACAAGCTTTCGGCAATATTTATTGCCTTCTTCAGGCTACAATTGACAAAAAAAAACAACAAGTTCTAAATCATATAAACATGTTTCCTTACATGCATGTAAATATATTTTTAAATGATCATATCGATGAGTATCGTCGTTGGGTATCGTCGAAACAAATCTTATGTAAAGGACCAGGTCAGGAACCAGGGCAGGACCAGATAGCAGCTAATAGGAAACAGCTAGGGATCAGTGTCGAGCCGGTCAAGACAAGAATCAGCATCGTTTCAATGGAAATTAATTAGGTTGGTATGTGTTGTGTGTGCCATGTGATATGGTGCGGTTATCAACACAGTTACCAATTCTAGATGTTTTAATTTTTAACTGATAAATATAAAATAGTTATATATATATATATATTGTTGGTTCCAGCAGCACGGAGCAACCGCACACACAGCTCGGACAACTATTAAGATGTTGAAACAGCAATTTGCGGCCCGTTTGATCTCTCGTTTTGGCGATTTGAACTGGCCAACCAGATCGCCAGATCTGACGTCACCAGACTTCTTCCTTTGGGGCTTTTTGAAATCTCGCGTTTACCGCCGCAACAAACCACGAGCCTTGCAAGTTTTGAAAACCAACATTGAAGAAGAAATCAGCAATTTGGAGCCAGGTGTTTTACGAGCAACAATTCAAAATGCCGTAAAACGAGCACAAATGTGTATCATCAACTCAGTAGGTGGTCATTTGACCGATCCGGTAACATTTTTTCAAAGTCATAAATTTTACACCTTCAAATAAACTTTCCATGAAAACAGAGCCAAATTTGTAGTGAGTGAGCTGCAAGTTGATTCTGACAGCACCCTGTGGCCGGGGTATACTACCCAAAAATTATAAAGAGGGCGAGAAATAAAATTCAATTTGCGTTAAGTAATAGTCATGAAATTTCAGAAGATTACTTTCGATAGTATTTTTTATTTATAAAAAATATTGTCAGAACATTTCCTCCCCTCCAAAATTTTTTTTTTCTTCCGATAAATAAATTTTCTGAAATTTATATATCTATACCATTTTATTCTTCATATGCATTCTCTCCCCCCCCCCTCTCTCTCTCTAACCCGTAGTATGCTATATAACGTCTCGCTCTGCTCACATGGGAACGTTTTACATTTTGGCTATCCTACATATGTTTTATTAATTCCGTCAACATTCCAAGACTAATGAAATAACAAATATGCTATTTATTTTAGGTATTTATACTGTTCTTTCAACATTTGGGAGGGGGGGAAATGTTCTGGCAATAATATTTGTAAATAAAAAATACTATCGAATGTAATCTACTGAAATTTCATGACTATTATTTTAAGTAAATGGAATCCTATTTCTCACCCTCTTTATAATTTTAGGGTAGTATACCCCGGCCGCAGAGTATTGCCAGAATCGACATTTATTGTTCAGTAAGTATATAACATTTAATGTCAAAATTTTCTCGATTGTTAAATGACAACTCAAAATACGCTGCTCTCTTCTTCTATTAGGTTTAACGACTTTTTATGTCAGTTTAAGTTTTAGTTTTGAGTTTAAGTTTTTTTTATGCCAGGTATTATCTATAACGTCCTCTTATTAACCGTTCTATGTTGCTATTTGTTTAATTTTGTGAGTTCCGTATGAAAATGGGTTATGTTAATGGGTGTCTCCAGTAATCTATGTACCATCGATTACTTAGATCTTTTTATTATTTTGAGAACAGTCAATTGCGAATCACCTGTCAACTGTCAACAAATATATAACAAAATTATTTGGGCTACGAAATAATTAAATCAATAAAATACGCAAACCCGATACTGGAATAACTTAACTATTTATAAAATTTTAATGTACTCTCTGCTATGTATATGAATGCGTTTTGTTTCGGCGCACCGTATGCTAACCATATATTGTAATGGTAGGAATATTGGAGCTATGAACTTATGACAACAGCAGAGAATTGTATTATGTTGCTGCTCGCTGTGGTGTACACAGGTTGGCTGTGCTTAATGTGTGTTGTGAACGCGCTTAACAATTAGCGTTGTTTGCCGTATGTAGGTAGGAGACTTTGGCTATGCTGTTAATATGTAAATATACTAACAGCGTCCGATATAATGATTGATATGCGTGCTCCCTCATCACGAATTATGTGTTTTATGTGCTCGGAAGAGAATTATGTGTTTTGGCTAAGCGTATGCCATCACACAGAGTAGAATCAGACCGATGGCTTAGGGCTTATAAATACAGTTCAGCGAGTCCAATGAGGACCGATGGAACAAAGGGAACAGTTACAAAGTGCGGTCTGACGTAAATCTGACCTGGCGCCCGAGATATTTCCGGGGGTTATTAGATTCTGTAGTAATAATAACTGTAGTAATAGTTTGTGCCATTTGTGACATCGTTAGACTCTCCATTAGCAGCGTCGCGAGCGAGAGTTTGTCACAAATATGTCATGTAAATATTAATAGACTAACATTTCAATCATTATTTAAAATTAACAATTCAAAGTCTCTAGGTTGGAGTAAATTAAACTACCAAAATTTCAATCATCACTAAAATTTCTTGACTATAAATTATTAGTAACTAATAAAAGGCGCTGACATTAGCCACAACTGTTTTAGATACTAAATTAGAAGTAAACATTAATTGACTAAAATATTAATTACATCTAACTCACGTAAATATTAGGCTACTAAAAATTTATTTCGAACTAAAAGTGACTTCTGAAGTGGCTTGACTAATTATACTTAATTTAGACGCTGGATATCAAGCATATCTCTAAATTAGAGAAGAAATTAATCAATTTCAATATGAAACATGACTAAACGGCTTATTAATCAACTAAAATAAATATTAGTTGAATAAAAGTTTAATGGTTGCCGCAAAGCGGACAGCGAGTCGCTATTCGCCGCCGTAAACAAATATTATGAGCAGGTAGACGATTGTTACGATAGAGAAATGAATGACTTATTAACCTGTTAGTCTTTAACAGGAATACACAGACTTGTTAAGACCAAGAGCCACATAGATTTACAGTGGCTTATGAAAGGGCCGCAAAAATGTTTTCTATCATATATATTTTATTTTGTAATAAAAAGGTACTTCCTTGTTTTTACATATATTCATTCACTACCGATTTCGACTTATACTATCGTCAGGTGAAACTACAAAAGTGTTACTTTAACTTACACAGAACAAGAAATAAATTATATTATTAGTGTGTAAATTAATGTAATGCTTTTGCAGTTTCAATTGAAGTTGACCAGAAGCCGAGGCCGATAATGAGTAAATAAATGTAAAAAGAAGGAAGTACTTTTTTATTACAACATTAATGAAAAACCATGTTATCGATCACAAACTATCAAGATTTATTTTATTTTATTAAGACTAGACTACCCTATAAATCGACTACCCATGAATCCCCCAGTTCTTATATTTACCTATGGCGCAGACAGCTCCTCTGTTCGCTTTGCCGTGGTCTGTGGCCGCTCTTGAGTCACTTTTAGGAAATTTCTAATAGGAAAGTGACTTGTGAAGCACGCACTTTTGAATTTGCCTACGCACAAATTCGTCAACCCATAAATTCTAATTTAAAGGAACGCAAGCGTAATCATACTGGTGAAAATACATACAATTATTTGCAGTGTGATTTTAGTGTCACAGTGAAACATACTTTAAATAGAAACAAGCTTATTTACACCGGCAAAAAACCATACAAATGTGTCGAATATGATTCTAGTTTTAGACGGACATCGGAATTAAATAGCCACTTGCTTATTCATAATGGTTAAAAAAATGCGAGCCTACTTTCAAAATAAATGTAATTTAAGTTTGTTCATACTGCCGAAAACCCATACAATTGTTTGCAGTGCGATTCTAGTTTCAGTGTAAAGCATAGTTTAAATAGATACAAGCTTATTCATACCGCAAAAAAAAACCATACAAATGTTTAGAATGCGATTCTAGTTTCAGGCTGAAATCGCAATTAAATACCCACACGCTTATTCATACTGGCAAAAAACCATACAAATGTTTAGAATGCGTGTCTACTTTCAAACATAAATGTAATTTAAATACTTACAAGCTTGTTCATAGTGCCGAAAAACCATACAATTGTTTGCAGTGCGATTCTAGTTTCAGAGTGAAACATACTTTAAATAGGTACGAGCTTATTTATACCGGCAAAGACCATACACATGTTTAGAATGTGATTCCCGTCTTAGGCGGGAATCGCAAGGAAATTGCCACACGCTTTCATACTTCAAAAAAACATACAAATGTTTAGAATGCGGGTCTACTTTCAAACATAAATGTAATTTAAATAGTCACAAGCTTGTTCATCCTGACGAGAAATCATACAATTGTTTGTAGTGCGATTCTCGTTTCAAACTGAAACGTATTTTAAATAGACACTAGCTTATTCCTGCCGGCAAAAAACCATACAAATATTTAGAATGTGATTCTAGTTTTAGGCGGAAATCGCAATTACATAGCCACAGCCTTATTTATACTGGCGAAAATCATACAAGTGTTTAGAATGTGAGTCTATTTTCAAACATAAATGTAATTTAAATAGTCACAAGCTTGTTCATACAGACGAAAAACCATACATTTGTTTGCAGTGCGATTCTAGTTTCAGACTGAAACGTACTTTAAATAGACACAACCTTATTCATACCGGCAAAAAAACCTACAAATGTTTAGAATGTGATACTAGTTTAGGCGGAAATTCCAATTAAATAGTCACTGTCTTAGGATTGGAATTGAGATGCATCTTTGAGCAACATGGTAAAAGTATTGAACATGACATTGCACTTTTCAGAAACTTACTTGTCATTAGGGAAATAGACGTAATTCTCGGACTGCAATTGGGTTTAAACTAGATTTAACTAATAGACAAAATGTGATCATAAAGTTAAGTAATAAGTTAATCTTTCTCTTAAAATCGCTATTTAATCTATTTCTCTATTTAATCTATTTAAATAATTAGTGATATGAACCAAAAAATAACCAACCGATACTCTATGTCAGAGTATTGCTATTTTTTTGCAGTTATGAAAACTTCAATTTGATTAATTAAATTTAAGAAGCGCTACAATGTTTGACCTCAACTTAACCACTTCAGTTCCGTATAATAAAATTAAATCACTATATCTATTTAAATTAAATCACTAAATCACTATTTCAATAATAATAATAATAATAACCTTTATTGGCATAACAAATATTACATACAAAACCATTTTAACTATAATCGGATACTAACACTAAAACTATAAAATTTAAATAATAAACCAAAACTTTCTTCTTAAACCTATCCCTTACAAAATAAACACTTTCAAAATAAACATTATACAAACATTAAGTAAATATACATTATACGGAAAATTAAACCCTTACAAAATAAACTTT